>PVIH01013289.1:0-59205 GCA_004025045.1 Sigmodon hispidus
AACAGCTTGGGATCAGAAACACCCTGGACTGACCCTTCGAACCCCACTCCAACTATAGGAATACCAGACTCATTCTTGAGGGAGGGGGGACAAAACTGGATTTGGCCAGGAGTGGAGACTGATCCAAGCATTATTGGGTCAGTGGGACCATAGGACTGTCTGCTCCCTGCCCAGCGAAGGGATGGGGAGTTGCAGAGAAATGTCAAGATATGGTGGGAGGGGGAAGGGAGCTTGAATGAGGATATGCAGGGATGGGAAAAAAAAATTCAGAGGGAAAGCTGAACACATAGTAAATATATGTGTAGCAATCTTATTTGCATTACCACCCTTGATAAGCCATGCTTATGATTCTTATCCTGTTCATAGTTATTGTTAACTTTTCCCCATTTTAAATTCATGTTACTGTTTTTTTGTTAAATAGAAAATAAAGAAGGAAAAAAAAGAATGTAGAAGACAAAACAAAAAAAGAAAAAGAAAAAGAAATGCCCCTCATATTCCTTTGTTTATGTAATTGTAGTATGCACTCCCTGAGGTTCTTGTGAGGATAAAAACCAGCTAAAATAGGTAAAACATATGTGAGTACAAAAAATATTCACAATTATTCTCTAAGAATCCTGTAACTTTCAGTTTTATGGGATACTAGAATCTTTCTTTTCTAAACCCTTCACCCTCCAGGAATCTCTCAAGGAGTCTCTGCACCATGAGGTTGCCTTTTCTATACTGACAAGCTCTCAGTGTTATGCAGTTTCTTTCTACATGGAAATGGAGTCTGTCTCCTGTGGTTCTTTCCCTTTGAATTTTTGTTTCTGTTTTTGTATTCCAGAAAACTTCAGAATCTTTTGCCTCTTCGACTGATGCATTTTGAAATCTTTGGGGCAACTTTCATGGCCTATGTTTTCTTTCTATAACAACAAACCATACTGTGATCCTTCCACTATTCTAAACATGAATTCCAGATTTACTCAAACTGCTAGGTATCCTCATATATACATACTACTATTTATTCAAGTGCCTTTCATATTTGTCCGTGAAATGTAGATCAAGACATGTAAGCACTTGTGATCATGTAAATAAGTGTAAAGCCACATCTGATTTGAGCTAAAAGTAATATGTACAAAGGAGCCTATTTGGCATTTGTGAAGCTTTTGGTCCTGACAACTTTAAAAGGAAGAAAGAAAAATAAGTTTAAATACTTTTCTGAGAATAAGGCTAAAGTGTTTTTGTAAGTTAGGTACAGCACACCTAGTCTTTTGGAGATAAGCATTGCTATTTATAAATGAGTGATCTCAACATGTGAGTCATAGCATTGACACAAAAAATAATCTTCCAGTTTCAGAGTGCCAATTCATTTAAAGGTACCCAGGCTGGACACCTGTGAAGATTCATAATCCATTATTATTTATCATACACATTCCTATAGTACACATTTCCATAGTAACCTAATAAGCTTGAGATATGGGACGACAAACAAACATACTTGAAAGACCACTATAGTCACGCATACCCTGGTTATTGTGCTAGAATGAATAGTGAAGTTGATGATGTTCTCTAAAAATAGGGTGAGTCAAGACACAAAAAGCCTCTGAAACCACATACTAAAATAAAAAAAAAAACTGCTGAGCTGCATAGGAAATATTCTGTATCCCACTCTTGACTCTACCATTCATCAGCTATCTAACTCTGTCAGATTCTTTGGAACTAAAATTGTCTTAGATTGCACCATCTTCTTTGTGACTAGTGTTTTCATGAAAAGCAAATGAGAGAGCTATGCAAACACTTTTTGTTTCCAGCTTTGTCTTTTTATGACTGGGCAAAGTGACCTAGCATTCTAAAGTAAACTGAATTGCTATGCTTCCTTTTCAGAGTGGTTATATGGAAAGTGAAACAACACCTCACCTAAAGTTCTCAAAATACATAAATGATGACATGATCATAAATCTCAGTGCTAGCTTAAGATGAATAGCTAGTTCTCTTTGAAGATTGGTGGTCTTCAGGAAGCTAATTAAGTTTTATGGAAACTTCCATTTAAGTGCTAGCTCCTAGGATTTTCTTAAAATAAATAATTTTCAACAATTATGTTTTAGAACAAATAATTCTGTAAAGATTTTTAAGTGTGTGTGTATGTGCTGTGCAGGTGACTGTGAAGGGCACATTGGATCTGGGAGTCACACACAGGTGATTTGTGGTCTCCCTGATATTGTACTAGGAATTAAACTTGGGTCCTCTGCAAGCCCATTACATAATCTTGACTACCATAAACACTGAGTCACCTCTATAGTTCCAACAACTAATTTGTTAGATCTCTTACCATTTTTGTGGTGGTAGTAAAACAACTAGACTATATAAGTAAGCATGCCAAACATGTCTTGAGAGAAGAGACTTAACACTGTCAACTTCATTACTGTTGCTCATATAGAAAATGTGGGGTCTTTTAAGCCAACTTATTCAATGCCAAATGTTCAGGACTCCCTTTTTGGCAGCGCACAATTGAAAATGTGCACAATTGAGGATCAAATTTATGTGCTGCCAAATAATAACTGTATGATCTTGGGTGAGTCACTTAATGGCTTAAGAGAAGCCAATTTATAAATGGAAGTAAATATATTGCCTCTGCAAAGGGGCTAGGGTTTAGCAATAATGTGTGGGCATTCAATAAGAGGATGCTATGACTAATCTTAATATACTTTCTGCTGACAAATACTTAGCTTCCAGTAAACAATTTTTAATTTTATTTTTGGCACATGATTGTGTTGTAAAAATTAAACAAAAATCTAGACAATTAACAATAATTAAGGTATTTCTAGTCAAAGCTAGAAGTAGCATTTTGACCATGTGGACAACACATTGAATTTGGAACAGTAGAGCACATTTATGTACAGTCATTTGCAGCAGGATTCCCACTACAAGGGCTCATCACCCCTAAAGTGGATTTTTGGAGTTGTTACTCACACATAATTTAGGAATAAACCACACAGCTTCTTGCTTCCTCTATAGCTAGGCAATCACATATGGCAGGATTTAAGGAGAGAGTAACTACTTTCAAAATAAAGAAGATGGTTATAGGTTATAAGTTTGACAACTGCTTTATGAAACCATCCAGTATAAATGAATCTTTTTCTGTGCCCATTATGTATCTATGGATTTTTATCACAGATCTTGCAAAAGTTTGCCACATATTGTATTTAACTGTATGTGTTGGTTTTAGGGATTTCAGGAGTAGGCCAGTCAGCTTCTCCCTCATTAAACTTCCATCCCAGTGGAAAGGAGGAAAGCTCCAGAGCCCTGCTCTTACTAAGTAGACACATGTCTTTTGGCACCCACATTGTCTTATCTCTGCAAAGAGGGAGGGAGGGAGTCTCCTATAGTGCCTGTAAGAGACTCCCTAACTTTCCCAGTGGTCGGAACTTTGCCACTCTGATTTAACTTAAGAACTCTCAGATTCATACACTGCATTTAGCTCTGCTGATTCTGAGGTTACCTATGAGCCTTTAAATTTACTAGTCTCCAATTCTATGAGTAATACATAAATTTACTGCTTCCAATCCTTCAGTATCCCTCTTTTCTGTTTATCTGTACACACAGCATTTATCTACTTTCATATCTTTATTTTACTTCTTCACTCTCTAGAGGGCACATGTTCTAAGGGCATGAACCATTCTTGTTGTTTCCTTGACCAGTTTTTAATAAGGATCTGAAACTATGCATGATGAATAGAATGTGCTGGAACTTGAAACCTGAATTATATCTGTATTTCACCTCACTGTTTTGAATTAGACGTGATTGTAGGTTTCTACTAAGCAAAGACTTGAATTCATCCCATGTTGATGACCTTGGTGAATGGGAAACAGAGACTGCTGTTGTGGTTGATGTGAGCCAAGGTTAGTATGCAAATAGAGATTAAGACCTCAAATAATTTTATAATAAAAACTTAAAAATTTAAATAACATTTATATTGCTTATTATTAGATACATGCCATTAAAAGTGTAGCATATTGATTATTTGTTAATTTTTAGAGCTCTGTAACAAAACTGCCATGCAAGAACCACTTCCCAGCACTCATAAAAATATAATACAACATACTTCTGCCTCATTAATAATAAGAAATGAAGAAAAATCAATATGAATAGAGTCCTTCATCCACAAGATATATATTAAAAACAAGCCAACATTTACTTAAAGAGCAGAGTACAGGCTATCCAGCGAAGAGGAGCATAAACAACCTTCACAGAACATTTTGTCTAACCTCATGACTGCCTGACTGGAAGAAAGTAAACGGTGTCTCTAGGAGGCCTGTTGTGGGTCCTATCTGTAGAGCATTACTATTTTCACAAGACACTATTAGCCCTTATTGCAAAGGAAATCCTTAACTTTGAACCTGTAACATAGTGTGGGCCCAGAAAGTATTTTTACCACAAAAATGATAAGCACATGAGTTGATATGTGTTAAATATCATTGCAAAATATATGCATGTATCAAGAAAACATGCAGAAAATTTATAACATTTTATAAATTAAAAAATATACAAATAGAAAGCTCAACCAACAGCTTTTTTTTTTTTTTTTTACAAACTTCCCAAGAATACAAGAATACCAGGACCATTTGGAAGAGGAAATGATAATATAAAAATGATTAAATAAAAACACATCATTTTCATTAAAATAAAATAATTCTAATACATTAATAAAAGTAAAATATTTGGGCCCTTCTGAATGCATTAGATAATTACAAGAAAGTAAATACAAAGCATTTTAAGGTATTTAGTGATGTAATATCACACTTTATTGGATTAAATTTATTGAAATATATGAGGCTATGGGGGCCATTCTTATTCAGACCATCACAGTTTCTTTTTTAATATTTCTAACTTGACTCTACCTTATTCTAGCTTTTTTTTTCAAAAAAAATATAACAAAACATTGTTGCAAATGTTAGACGTTCCTAGATTTATGTGCTTTTGTTGTCTGTGGACATTTAAAGATAAATTGCAAAGCTAAAAAGATAGAAATAATTTTAGAATGTTGCTTAACATGATGGATTTGAAACTTTCTCTGATCTATAGAAAATTGCTCTTAGGAAGCAGTCACACTATTATAAGCTAAAATTAATACAATCCCCAAAACTCATGTGAAGATGGAGTATTGCTCATTGGTCTGGGCCCAGAATTGGGTCTCTTCTCCGGGGCTTTAATCTCAGCACTGTGACTATGAGTAAGTCATTTCCATTTTAGCCCCATGATGCCTCAGTTTCTGAATTTGTTACAGAGAAGAAAAAACTGACCTAACTCACAGAGCCTTAGAGATTCTGAAATGAAATATTACTGCTCTTCAAAAATATGAACTGCAATAATGCTAATTATTATTACAAAAATAAATGCATGTCATCATATGATAATTTAGGCAGGATGAGGTTGGGGAAAGGAGACTCTCAGAGCTCTTTTGTGTCAGTTAAATGAGCCCTCTCCATTTAGTTAGTACCCTGATAGAAGTTATCTAAATGTAGGATTTGCAAACAGTACAGTGTTGATGGATGAATGAAAAATTTTAAAGATTGTTACATGGATTATGGGGCAATAATCCAGTTCACAGTAGCAGCTTGGTTCTCCAGACCTGTCCATGTGAATTTAGAACCCTCATGCTAACAACTAATGAAAATCCTGAAGGCAGGCTTTACAAATGTGTCAGTCTCATAGCCAATGAGTCACATTGACATGGCTTCTTAGCATCCCACACAATTTAATATACAAAGCAGTCTAAGAAAGTCTGTTTAATTCATTGATGTCCATTGCTTCTTACACAACTTCCTTTTTCTAGTTTAGAATTATTATGCAAGTTTTTTTTTAATTGTACATTCAGCCTTTTCTGGATGACAGTGACCCATGACAGACAGAAGCAGCATATCAAATTAGCACTTGAGAATTGCAAGGGTTCTGTCTCACTTATATTCAATGCTTCAGCTAAATAAATATTTATACCACCATCATTATTGTGTTGCATAATAGATGAACATGAGATTTTATAGACAGTAGGACAGAGATGCTGTTGTTTTCTGGCAAGATCACAGAATAGGCTGGAGCAGTAGAGAATTTAAGTGGACTTCAGCCTCAGAGCACATGAGTGAAGCTGCCAGACAAATTTGGGTGAATGAGAAGGTGACTCAGAAAACAATAGCACAAGAAATTTCACAGAACAGAAACAACCAAAGTAGGATTGTATTAAGGAGGTGTCTGGGCAACTCAGGTAATAAATATTTGGTGGCTATGCACAACAAACAAAGAGAAAGAAAAGGCATTTAAGTCCTATTTCAAAGAGCAGTTTTGAAGCTATCATTTAAAAACTCTGATTGTATGTGCTTATTTGTTGTCCTTTAAATCATGCTGCAATCACATGGATTGGTTTGCCTCTAGCTTTCCTTTTCCCTATCTATCACTGAGGTCCTAGATTGCTCATCTCCCTAAGCAACAAATTTATTATGTTCTTACCTAGCTTCAAATCCTTCAATGGCATCACTTTTATAGCTCATAAAGCCTAAATTTAGTAGTTGTAATTCTAAGACATCAGTGTAAAATATGTTCTTTGCCTCCTCCTCCTGCCCATGCTGCATTTCCTGCTTTAGATGTAACTCCACTCAAAATTTCTAAGGACGGCATTGGCCTCCACCTACCTGTCACTATGTCTGTCACTCTTTATTATGCTCCAGGAGGATTTACTCATCTCTAGGTTTTTCCAAGTGTTGCTCTCTCTGCTCCTACAAATTCCTCTTATGGTAATTTACCTGCAAGTCTATTTTCAGAAATACTTTTTCTTTTTACTGACTATTCTATGATTACCAGCCCACTACCACCACCATAACATTAGAAAAAGGGATTTCTCCTTCCTCTCTGAAACTGCTGTTTCATACAGGAAAAAATGGTTGTATAAATTTTGAGGTTAGTGAGAAAGAAAAAGTAAGCTCATGCATTTGAAGATTTGTTCTGTAGTTGGTAGTGCTATTTGGGAAGGTCTAGTAGGTGTGGCTCTACTGGAAGAAGAATGTCACTGGGGGCAGGCTTTGACATTTCAAAGCTTCATACAATTCCCAATATTCACTGTCTTCACACACTGCTTCCTACTTGCAGATCAAGAATATAGGCTCTCAGTTTCCTGCTTCTGCCATGGTACCTGCCACCTGCTGCCATGCTGTCATGATTTCCCTGCCAGTGTAGACTGTAAATTTCTGGGATCAGAATTAAAACAAAAACAAACCAAAAAAACCCTCTTTTTTCTATAAATTGCCTTGGTCATGGTATTTTATCGTGATAGTATAAAAAATAAATCATACAATGTATGATTTTTATCTTTGGTGCCACTCTGTTCTAACATAACTAAATAAAACTTAGATGTTCGTCAAATGAAAAAAGAAATAAATCATACAATGTATGATATTTATCTTTGGTACCACTCTGTTCTAACATAACTAAATGAAACTTAGATGTTCATCAAATGAACAAAGAATTAAATTTATTTAGTTTTGAATAAAAGTAAAAACTAACCAATCAAATATGTCTCTGTCCATTCTGTCTAATATTGGCTTTAAGTCTATTCATGGTCCTAAAATTGCATTAGAATGTTTCTAGAATATTAAATTGGAATAGGTTTCTAGTTATGTCTTTGTTGAACAGAAAGCCTCAGAAATGATTCATTCTTTCTCTCTAACCTCAAAATTTATATTTCTCATTCTGTTTTGTATTAAACAGAAGTCTTAAATAATTGAGAGATTTTCTAATAGCCTCATGGGTGCAGGTGACATTATTACATGTAACCCTATGAGACTGACTCTGCTGCAGGTGGCCATAACCCCAGTACAGAAGTCATGAGATATCATATCAAATATACTAGTTGATATTAGCTCCTTTGTTCCCCTTCTATATACTTTGTATTTTCATATTTTTTATTTTTCTTATGTAGTTTACATATACAGTATCATTTAAACTAAATTGAGAATGTAAAGCAATGAAAAAGATCTTCAAATACTTAGAATAACTAAGGCCCTACTTGTTCTTTAGAGTGGGAGTTGCATTTTATCTGAACATATAGTCCTCTTGTGTCTGTAATAATCCAATTTTTTAAGTATGAACAAGTTATTGCTTCCAATAATACTACAGAGTTACTGATAAGATCATGATTTGAAGGTATAGCCTTCAAATATTTATATGGATCCAATTGTATGTATTAAAGACTGCAGCTTTTTTTAAGTATTTATTTTTATTTTATGTGAATTGGTGTTTTGCCTGCATGTATAACTGTGTAAGGGTGTCAGGTCTTGGAATTACAGACAATTGTCAGCTGCCATGTGGATTCTGGGAGTCAAACTCAGGTCCTCCGGAAGAATAGTCAATGCTTTTAACCCCTGAGCCATCTCTCCAGCCCAAGACTGCAACTTTTAATTAATTCATACAGTCGCAAAACCAATATCGGGGACTTCTCTAGTCTTTTGCAGAGAATCTCATAATGTTACAAGTTTTAAAGTTGATATTCCTTTAATCAAGCTGCTGTTTATGGGCTGGTGAGATGGCTCAATAGGTAGGAATTGGCTGCCATGTCAGAGGAACAGATTTCCACCTGCAGCAAGGTGGAAAGAAAGAATTACTTCCACAAGTTATCTTCTTCCACATTTGTGCTATGTACCATGTGACCACACAGTGGGAAGGTGACTGACTATGAGCTAGAAAAAAGACATATACATATATATGTCTATATAAAGTATATATGTGCATATAGTAAATAAATGGCATAAAATTTTAAAGAAACCATTTAATGAAACCTTAGAGGTTTAATTATACCTGATAGCTTATATTAAATGCATCATGAGTTTTTGGTAACAATACTGAAAGGAAATACCATGAAAAGAAGTATAAGCCTAGTGACCTGCTGGACTTTTCATTTGTATGCTCACATTGCTCAGATTTCTAGCCCAAAGCTAGCCTTTATATTGCCTTTGTTATGATTAGGTACATTTCTTATATTCCCAATTTTTTCAACCTTTGCATCTATTGAGATTATATTTGTCCTTCATCATGTTCATGAATTTACATATGTTGAAATAAGATTGCAACCCTGGCATTACAATGATTATGGAGAATAATCTTTTAAATGCACTCTTATATTCATTTAGTGTTTTTCCAACTATATCCATTGAGGTTACTGGCTTGTAGTTTTCTCTATTGCTATATTTCTGGTTTTATTATTGGGATGGTGCTGGTTTCACAGAATTTGTTTAGAAGAATTTCTTCCTATTCTATTTTTTTAATAACATGGGGACAATTGGTATTCATTCTTTAAATGTTTGTTAGAATTCAGTGTGAAGCCATCTACTCCAGGGGTATTCTTTGTTTGGAAATTTTTCATTACTGATTCAATCTCATTATTTGTTATTGGTTTGTTCAGATTTTCTGTATCTTTATTATTCAATCTTGGTAAGGTGTGGGCTCACACTTATTACAAATTCTAATTTTTCTTCAGAATCAAGAATAATTTTCTTTTCCATGATTCAACAGATCATAGTAATTGCAGCTTTCTTTTATTCTATTTAGATCTCTAAGGGAACAAGTAAGATAAAATTCTAGAATGACCAAAGGCATGAGTCTTAGTCTGCTCAGGCCCCCTAGCAAAATACTGTAGCTGATGGCTCAGAAAACGTAACTGCATTTTCATAGCTCTGGAGGCTTCAAGTCAGAGGTAAGGGTGATAATATGGATTCTGATGAGATTTCTTTAACTAACTTGTAGAGAGTCATCTTCTCATTTGTGCTCTCATGGACTGTGTGTATGGAAAAAAATCTCTCTTGTCCATCCCTTCTCCTAAGGTCACCAGTCAAATCAGTCAATACTTTTTGTGTCATTCTGTCTAGATTATAGCACTAATCTATTTAATCAAGCAGTACTCTAAATGTTGTACAAGTATGTTAGAGATGTGGCTAACATATATAATCAACTGATTTTAAGTAAAGGAGAGGTTATGAATAGACTTCCTACAAACAGTTAAAGGGCTTATTAGGAAAAATGAGGTTTCAAAAATCGTACAATGTCTCACTACTATAGTGTCAACTTCTACATGACTTTCTCGGCCAAGAGAACTTTCCTGGTAAATTACAGACTTTCTACACATCTCAAACATATAAGCCTGTTTGTTTAAAAGGATCAAAGAAACAAAACCCCACTGAATTGAGCCCTTCTCTGGTGTGTGTGTGTGTGTGTGTGTGTGTGTGTGTGTGTGTGTGTGTGTTGCATTTGTGGTGTGTAGTGTGTGTATGGTGTGTAGTGTAGTGTGTGTGTGTGTGCTGTATGTGTATGGCGTGTGTGTTTGCATGTGGCATTTGTGTGTGTGGTGCGTATTGTGCATGTTGTGTGTGTGTACACACACATGTGTGGACACATTGATTTCATGAATAGCAAGAGATATAGAGACATTTAAACAGACAAATTATTTGTAAAATATTTTGTAATTAATTACAAATCTTTGTTTTTTATTTATAATGTTGACAATAAGTTTAGCTCTGAGGACTGATGCCAAAATGACAGGTCTAGACACTGTAATTCTTATCAATGACTGTCTCCCTAGGTAAAGCAAAGACTGCACACTTCTCATGCAAGGCACTGAACAATTATAGATCTGTAATACTTAAACCACTTCTGAAAAATGATGGATTAGTCATTGTTTGGTACAGAAAGTGTGATGTAATATTAATAAACTAATAATATTATTGAATGAGGTCAAACTCACATTCCCATAAAAGACATATTAACCATGTTAATTTGAATTGTGGGTGCAAATATAAAATTGCCAATTTACAACAAGACCAGTACTATGGAATAGATTGAATAGTAGTCAAGAGAGGAATGCAAGATGTCTTTGGAGGGCAGATATTCATTCCTGTGTATGATATCTAGACATAATAGTGAAGAATACTTGGAAGCCTTCTCTCTGTGATGTGTCAACAAAAGCTTTGGAGAAAGTAAGCCAGAGACTCCAAGAAGCACAAATGTGGTCAGAGTTTGACTTAACAGCTTGCCACAGCAAGCACAAATGCATATGAGGTAAACAAGAGCTCCTTTACAAGAAAGCAGGTCAAGAAGCAGAATATGGAAAATCTAAAGGCTACAGTTAATAATAATATCATGTTAGCAGGAACTAGACCAAATCTATAGTGACTACTAGTGAATGCACAGAATGCATTCTATGCATATTATTAATATCAACAGTTTGTGCTCTCCAGAAAATATGATCTGGAAGAGCAGTTACCAGAGACGGAATTTTGAGTCTAGGATTATGGTTGGTTTGGTATGGTTTATCTATCATGTATGGTTACTCTTTTGCTCTGACAAACTGCCAACAAAGTCACTTTTATTTTAATGACCTCTCTTTCTGATCATTCTTGAATGGTAACTGAAAGAGGACCTATTGTCTTTTAGGAATGTGATCAATCTGGACATTCAGTACTATTTGATCTTTCATGATCATGTACTGCAGTTTTGATGGCAGCTACTTTGATCTTCCCAGGTGTCAGCTCACTTATTTGTTGTGTGAGAGGTGATCAATTGTTCTATCATAAAAGCTTAGCAAGGGGCACAATGGCATTCAGAACTTTGGAGTTTGCATAACTCCCCAAGGCCACACAGACAAACAATAAGACAAAAGTTTACCATTCAAGTCTGAAAGGAACCTCAGAGCTTGAACTCCTTAATGGAGAGTAAAAAAAAATATGCTTAGGATCTATTTGAATTTTTTAAATAAAGGAACTATTTCTTCTTGGATGTGGGTAGTTATTGCTCAGCTTTTCTGGTTCAAATCTCCATAATTACATCTGAACAAAATCAATGATACCAAATTGACAAATGTTATAGTTGAAAGAAGAATCAATTATAAAACTTAGTCAAAATTCTACTGGTTGATAGGTCAGTGGCTAGCCTAATTATCAAAAAAGAGTTAACTTCCAAGCAACTGATGGGAGCAAATGCAGAAACCCATAGCCAAACACTAGTCAGAGCCAGGGAAACACCATTGAAAATGTAGAGGTGTAGGAGCCAAAGGAGTAGAGAATACCATGAGAGTACAGTCCACAGAATCAACTAAGTAAGGTTCATAGGGGATCACAGAGTTGAAAGCATCAATCACAAACCTTCTATGGGTCTAAACTAGAAGGGTCTTCTGTATATATATTATGGTTGTGTAGCTGGGACTCTGAAGAGTGAAAGTGGTGTTGTCTTTTGTTTGTGGGATCCTTTTCCTCCTACTGAGTTGCGTCATCCAGCTTTTATATGAGGGTCTGTGCCTAATTTTATTGTAACTTGTTATGCCTCACTGCTGGGAGGCCTGCTCTATTTTAAGGAAAATGGAGGAGGAGTAGATCTGTGGAAAGGGGAGGTAGAGTAGAGAACTTGTATAGTGGAGAAGGGAAGAACTTTGGTCAGGATGCAATGTATAGGAGAAGAATAAAAGATTTAAAAAAAGGAGAAAATAAGAGCTAAAATATTATTATGATTAAGTTTTTGCATGGTAAATTGTCTATTATTATTTGAAAATCCATTTCAAAACTTTATTTTCATTAGTTTGTTTTATTTTGGTAGTTCACTCTAGTTAACAGTGGAAAAATTTTGATGATTCACTTGTTGAAGAAAGTAATGAAGGGAGGTCCTGGAGTTACCTAGCCTTGATTTAGTAGCCAGATGAACTTAGGCAACTATGCTTTTGGTTTGTTCTCTTTTTCACAAAGGCTATTGTGCATATGTGACAAAGACAAAATAAAGGCTTAAAAATCATTTTCTTTTTAAGCCTGTGTGTGTGTGTCTGTGTTTTGTGTGTGCCCACACATGTCATGTGTGGGTATGGGCATGCAAGTGCAGATGTCATCAGGGGTGTTGTACCCTCTGGAGCTGGAGGCATGGGCAGTTGTGAGACATCTAATGTGAATAGTAGGATTCTAATGTGGGCATTCTGCAATATCACACTTGTTCTTAACTGTTGAACCATCTCTCCATCTCTACCAATATTATTTTAAGTGATATATCTAAATATTCAGTTATTATAACAAAGCTATGTAATATACTCATCAATTTACAAAGTTATGAAAATATGTAGCAAAAACAACTAAACTCCACTAAGTTAGCAAAAGGCCCTAATTCAATGCACAATTATCAACTATAGTCTTTATTTATTTTTTTCCTTGTTTTTCTTTTATTATTATTATTATTATTATGAACAAAGAAATCATACTTTCTAACCTTATATATCCTAATTCAAGGTCCCTTCCCCCTCCCACCACATCAGGTCATTCTTTCTCCTCCACAAATCCCCATAACCTCCCTGGGCAGGCAGCAGACAGTCCCATGGTCCCACTGTCCCAATATTGCTTAGTTTAGTCTTCACTCCTGGCAGATTCAGTTTTCTCCCCCCAACCTCAAGACTGAGTCAGGTGTTCCTCTAGGGGGAGTGGGATCCAAGGAGTCAGTCCAGGGTGTTTCTGATCCCAAGCTGTTCAGTGGTTGTGGTTTGCAGCTTAGGCATCCTTTGCATTTTTCTTGTTTGTTTGTTTGTTTGTTTAGAGTCCACTAATGAGTGAGTACATCCCCTGCTTATCTTTCTGAGTTTGTGATACCTCGCTCAGAAGGATATTCTCCAAATCCATGCATTTGCCTGCAAATTTTAGGATATCATGTTTTCTTACTGCTGAGTAGTACTCCATTGTTTAGATGTACCACAGTTTGTTAATTCATTCTTCAGTTGAGGGACATCTAGGTTGTTTCCAGGATCTTGCTATTACAAATAACACTGCTATGAACATAGTTGAGCTAATGCCTTTGGAGTGTGACTGTGCATCTTTAGCGTATGTACCAAGAAGTGGTATTGCTGGGTCCTTGGGGAGATTAATTCTCAATTATCTGAGAAACCACCATACTGCATTCCAAAGTGGCTGAACAAGCTTACACTCCCACCAAAAATGGATGAGTGTTCCCCTTGCTCCACATCCTCTCCAGCATAGGCTGTCCTCTGTGTCGTTTATCTTAGCCAATCTAAAAGGTGCCAGGTGGTATCTCAGAGTTGTTTTGATTTGCATTTCTCTGATGGCTAAAGATGATGAGCACTTTTTCAGGTGTCTTTCAGCCATTTGTAATTCTTCTGCTGAGAATTCCCTTTTTAGATCTGAACCCCATTTTTTTATTGAGTTATTCAAGGTTTTGGGCTCTAGATTCTTGAGTTCTTTATATATCTTAGAGATCAGTCTTCTATCATTTGTAATGTTGGTGAAAATCTTTTCCCATTCTGTTGGCCGTCGTTTTGTCCTATTGACAGTGTTCTTGGCTTTACAAAAGCTTCTTAGCTTCAGGAGATCCCACTTATTGACTGTTGGTCTTAGTGTCTGTGACACTGGTGTTATATTTAGGAAGTGGTCACCCATGCCAATTCGTATAAGTTTATTTCCCACTTTCTTTTCTATTAAGTTTAAAGTGGCTGGGTTTATGTTGAGGTCTTTGATCCACTTGGATTTGAGTTTTGGGCAGGGTAACAGACTCGAATCTATTTGCATTTTTCTACACACTTACATCCAGCTATGCCAACACCATTTGTTAAGTATACTATCTTTTTTCCATTGAATGTTTTGGGACTCTTTGTCAAAGATCAAGTGTTCATAGGTTTTTGAGTTAATGTCTGGATCCTCAATTCTATTCCATTGGTCCACAAGCCAGTTTTTTATGCCAGTACCAGGCTGTTTTTATTACTGTAGCTCTATAGTATAACTTAAAGTCAGGAATGGTGATACCTCCTGAGGTTCTTCTGTTGAGTAAAATTGTTTTGGCAATACTGGCTTTCCTGTTATTTCAAATGAAATTGAGTATTGTTCTTTCAAGGTCCAAAAATATTGTGTTGGGATTTTGATGGGCAGTGCATTGAATCTGTAGATTGCCTTTGGTAGAAATTGCCATTTTTACTATGTTAATTCTACATATCCAGGAACATGGGAGAGCTTTCCATTTTCTGATATCCTCTTCAATTTCTTTCCTCAGTGATTTAAAATTTTTGTCAAATAGGTCTGTTACTTCTTTGGTTATAGTTTGTCAAAGGTATTTAATACTATTTGCTGCTATTATGAAGGGTAATGGTTCCCTTATTTCTTTTTCAGCTCTTCTATCTTTAGTGTATAGAAGGGCTAGTGATTTCTTTGAGTTAATCTTGTATCCTGCTACATTGCTGAAGGTGTTTTTCAGCCGTAGTAGTTCCTTGGAAGAATTTTGTGGGTCACTTATGTATACAATCATACCATCTACAAATAGAGATAGCTTCACTTCTTCTTTTCCAAATTGTATCCCCTTAATCTCCTTTCATTCTCTTATTGCTTTAGCTAAAACTTTGAGAACTATATAGAATAGATAAGGGGAGAGAGGATGAACATCATGTTTTTAGATATCCTGTGCTATGTATGTTACATTATGTCCTTTGACCTATATCCCTTTTTTCTCCTACCTCTACATTTAAGGCTGATAATCTTGATTTTATTTTATGTGTATTGAGGTTTTTCTCCCTTTTCTTTTCTATTCTCCACCCCTTACTCTTGGGAATAGCATCAAGTGTCTTGTACATGCTAGACTAGTACTCTTGGAATGAGCTGTATCATCAGGCAAGTGTTAAATTTCCACTGATTTCTCTCAGCCTACAAAATATGTTACATACATTTGCCTTTGTATGTATTGCTGTGCATCTTAGTAATTCTACTTTGTCTTGGCAGATCTAAACATTTTCTGTTTTACCCAAAGTGTTTTTGCCATGCTTTCTGGTATGTAGGTGGGTGGATAATCATTTGTTAATTTATTTTCTGTAACAATCATTTAGTTTATTTCAAATTTTTTGATATTACAGGTAATGATACAATAAATATTTTAGTTTTAAATGTATGCAAGTATGCACTAGGAATAAATTATTTGAAATATAATTTCTGGGTCAAAGGATATCTGCATTTAAAATCTGGATTTAAATTGCCAAATTACCTTTTGAAAATCATGCCAATTTATGCTCCTATCCAATATACCACTGTCATAGACTGTTACTATTCTAGTCTAAAGGTGGAAATTCCTATCTCTTTGAAGTTTGAATTTGCATTTATTTGTAATGAGTGAGATAGAAGATATTTTCACATATCTGAAAGACATTTTTGTTTCTTTTTCTGTGAAGTCTGATTCTATGCTCTGCTCCTTGCCTATTTTCTATTCTATTTTTGTCTTTTTTTATTATTGATTTATTCTTCATTACAAACAAAATATTATTTTTCTCATACCACAAATATTTTATCAAAAGCATATCACTTTTTGTGTTGTTTACGGTTGCTTATCATGCAGAAACATTTCATTGTATTTATTAGAATTTGTGTTTCATTTCCTCAGTCTTCTATACACTGTGACATCTTTTCTACAAGTTATTATTGTTATTTTTGAAACTATTCCATGCATTCTTTTAGTATTGTTTTTCTCTTTACATATGGATATGTGTGTGGTATGTACAGGTGAATGTGTGCGGTCCTGTGTGAAGGCCCTTGTATAATGTCAGAAATCTTCCTTGATCTTCCTCCCACTTCATTGTATAAGGCAGGGTCCTTTAGTTAGACCCCCAGCTTGCCAATATAGGCAGTCTTCCTAGCCAAGTTGCTCTGATGATCCTCTGTCTCCACCCTCCAAGGCTGGAATTATAGATGAGATGCCATATTCGCTTGGCATTTACATGTGTTCTGAGGATTGAGCCCTTGTCCTCACACTTGTGTGGCAACACATTTGAACCACTAAACCACCTTTCTAAGCTCTTTTGCAGTATTTTATAATTTCACTTGTTAAAGTGGAAAGCAGAAAAGGAGATATATTCAAAATGGTCAACATTAGGAAATTGGACAAAGAGATCCAGCAAAGCCCCAAACCAATTTTTGGGATCCTAGGGTGATTAAAGATTAAAAAGAGGATCAATGATATCCACATTTAAGCAGACCCAAACAAGGGATAGTCCTGTCCATTAATGATTCTCATTGTCTGTGCATGTAAAGTAATTTTAGATGTTTTTAAACTATGTCAAATCTCTTTCTAGGAGACAAGTTCTCCCTCTCCTTTGGGCCTTTTCTTTCTTCCAGAATAAAAGTTCTGACAGAAATTCTCATTTTTTTGTGGTCCCTTGTTTCAATAATCTGATAATCAGACTAAGATATGAGTGTGTCCTTGAAAATCTCTATTTCAGTCAGGTTGCTTACAATTCTCTATTAAGGTGTTTACAAAAATACCTTAATCTTGAGAATGAGTATGCCTATAACTGAAACTACAATAAGCAGAACGCAAATACAAATCAATGTTAGAATATAGTTATTGCCAGGTGTCATACATCAAAACTTCTCACTATGCCCCTGAATCACTTGGCTTTTAGTTCTTTTAGAAAGGGTCAGGACAAGCAATGTCATCTCATGGGTTTGAGATAGAATCATTAAATGAAGCCTAGGTTGGCCTCAAACTCATCCTTGTATTTCAGGTTTTGAAGTGCTCAAATTGCAGGCAAGTGTTACCATGTGCAGTGTGAAACCTCATGGCATAACGCCATCACCCTGCATGAAAAAGAAAGACAAGTCAGGGAGATGGTTGATTATGGGCGAACAAGAGAATTTCTCTCCTAATATAGCTGTACCTAACTTTGTTCTTTTAAATGAACAATGAATGAAAATAATGAAATCAATTTAGTCTATCTAACTATTGATTCCTAAAACCGTCACCTGTTTAAAAAGGATAATGATAAGACTTCAAAGATTCTCCTACCCTCTGTGAAAAAGGTTTTATTAACTGTTTGGTATAATGCTGATCTCACAGTGTCTTATGGACTTAAAAGGAATCTAAAATTGCCATTCTGGACAATTTTGTTAATCAGTACCTGGATAGATCTTTATTAACTTTGACCAAATAAGTATTTTGCTATTATAAATGTGAGATACACATGTAGACAATCTGCTTTCAGTAGCCAACCCTGTTTCCTGAATTTGTAGGAATTTCCTAAGGGCTTTGAGTTGTCAGTACTGTAGGCTTACTTTTCTAAGCAAGATAAACACAAAATTTTCTTAAGAGATACTTTCTATTTAGAGCTTCTATGTCGTGATACTAATATATAGATGCCTCTTAAACTATGCAAGCCTTCTAAAGACTGATGAACAATAGATACTGGTAAATCTGTAATAATTATTTAATACTCAAGGTAGTTTTACTTTCATGGTTGTGTTTTTGTAAAGCATTATAGCTAACTACCATGTGTTAATTTATTGTGTTGTTTTTCAGTTGAGCCACATTCTCTTATGGCTTTATTTTTAATGTTTAGGTACTTTTCTTTATCACTTTTCCACACCACCTTTATGTATAGTAAGTTTTTGTTTGTATGTGGGTATATTTCAGCTTTTGCATTCTACTCCTATACTCTGTTTCTTGATTTATGTGTATGTCATTCTTTAGTCAGCACAACTATGTAATATATTGCTATATCTTATAGGTCCAGGCTCCCCTCATTCTATTTTCTAATATATTACTGGTTTTTACATGTTTCACTTTTCCATATGTAATTTGTGTTGCTACATCGAGCTTCCTAATATTTGCTTGTAATATTATGACTGCTTCTTATTTTCAGGTTTATTTTTTAAAGCACTGAAATCTTTAAATAGTGAATCTTTGATTTATTCAACTCTATTGTCTGTCAGTCTCAGCATGAGCACACAAAAGCATTACTGAAGTACAGGTGCAGATATTTCAAATAAGTTCACTAGTAAATATCTGAGTTCAACATACATTCATAACTGGGCACTGACTGATTTTTAATAGAATATATATAGATCATGGACATGCTGAATGTGTCATTGCTCAGGGCTTGAAGTAAAACAATTTATACATTACCATATTTTATCCAAATAAGCTACTGAATAATAAATATATACAGTATAAAAATCACATTGCCTGTAATGTGAACATTATTTCAAATTTCATTGTCAAATACCACTGCAAAATGCCCACCAAATTAGGTGTATAGATGTCTCTATCAGTTATTAGTAAATGCTAATGAATTATAGCCTAGATAATGAATTATATTCATAGTAAGTGAAGGGATGATCTGTTGGCTGTCT
The DNA here is from genome assembly GCA_004025045.1 of Sigmodon hispidus. Taxonomy (NCBI): domain Eukaryota; kingdom Metazoa; phylum Chordata; class Mammalia; order Rodentia; family Cricetidae; genus Sigmodon; species Sigmodon hispidus. Next base: position 19,155 of record PVIH01013289.1, read on the forward strand.
TTCTTTGGGCCCTAATGTTCAAATTGACATTGTGGTCAATGCAACACATGACTTCCATTTATGGCTATTGTCTTACAGGTGACAGTAGATGAAATATTTGCTGTAATCTATTTTACCTTCCTTGCCCATCTGTTAGAGCATACACTATCACAATATGTCATGGGAGTAAATCTGCCTCCGATGTCTCTTCCTGTTTTCCAAATTACTTGATGTCCTTCAACTTGTTTCTGAGAAAATACATACGGCATTCATCGAGGTTATCCACACTATTGTCACATTTTCTATTTAAATGTACAAAAAGAATGGAGATTGGTTTCTTTTTAAAGCTCTTTCTTGCTTACCCTTCATTCTCCTGACAGTTTCCAAATCCATCAGGATCATGTTTTGGCTTCTATGTCCCTGTCCAGCCTCATTGTTTTACCACCTCACTCGAAGGAGTCTGCTTTGAATTCTGTATTAGTCCACTTTTATAGACTACTGGTAAATTATCTAATGGTAAGAATGAAGATTTGAGAAAATACAGAAGGGAGAATAATAGCCCCAAATTCATACATAGAACAGATTGTCGTGAAAAACTGATCAAGAAAAAAATGAGTCTATTAACATCTAGGTTTCATATGTATATAGTAGACATGGAAGGAATGTAAAGTTTTCAAAGTAGCTATGAATTCCAGGTATCACAGTATTCTCATCAAATACTACATTTGTTTAATGTGAGAATGCTGATAGTATGACAGAGAAAAGGATATTGACAGCCTGTGGACAGCAACATGGGGAAAGACAAATAATATGGAAAGTCTACCTAATAAAGCTTGCTACTATAAATTCCTATGCTATCAACTCCGGGCTGATGAGAGTGTAAAGTTGTGTTTGATATGTAACCTTTGTTCTCTCAGGCAGAGAGAAAGCTACATAGTTTTTCTCTTTGTAAATTTATCTCTGTATTTAGGCAAATAGAGCAAGGGCAGAGAGCTCTTTTGTATCCATTTCTTCTTAATTGCCTTTTGCTCAAGAATTATTCGTATTTTAGGAAGGCACATGATGGCCTCCTACAAGCTAAACGACCAGATTTGTATCATTTTCTGATTTCTGCAGTATAACTCCTAATAGGGTCTGGTTCAAATTACAAATGCTTTAATAATATGCTTCCACAATTCTCCCAGTATGATTTTTTCACTGTCTAGACTATTTCTCTCAGCTTATCTATGAATCACTGTATCTATCTTAGTTTTAGCATAATTTAGATTGATGTGGGACATAATCTCTGACATTTACATGGGTATTAGAAAGCCCATCCTGTGTTTTCCTAGGCCACACTTACTCTTTGTTGCTTCAATGTTATGAAGCATATCACTTTCTGTGTCTCCCAGTAGGTTAAAATTTAATGAAAGGAAAGATTGCTATATTCTTCATGTATGTCATATAGAAATCCTGGCCCATACAAGGTCAATAAATTTTGCTAAATGAATATATTAATTTATTGTGTTTCATTAGCTTCAATTTATATTATTTCATTGCACTATGACAGCAATCAGTATTAGTAATAAGATGGAATTTAATATCTTAATAGTTGAAAGTATGAAAACAAGCATATCATTAACAGGGGTGCTTTTTATTACCAATAAAATATGATCATATATTTAAAACTTGTTTTTAGAATGCTATGGAATGAGTTCTCCTCATGTACTAAGTTAACTGAGTGCTCTGAGGTTTCTAGTCAATATAAGTTCATGATTCATACTTGAGGAACATGTAGAGAACTGAGTTATAAAACCATGGCATTAGGGATTAAAAGATGTATCAGTGCTTAAGAGCACTTGCTGCTCTTCCAGAAGCCCTGAATTCAGTTCACAACACCATGTTGGACTGCTCACAATGACCTCTAACTACAGCTCCAGGGGATCTGACACCCATTCTGACCTCCATAAGCATCTTGCACATACATGGTGTACAGAGTGTGGAGGAGGGAAGACGGAGAGGGAGGGAGGGACAGAGGCTTCAAAAATATATTTACAAAGGAGAAGACTGGAGAGATGGATCAGCAGTTAAGAGGAGTTATCACATTTACAGAGGACTTATTTTTCTTCCCTAGTTCCCATATGATAGCTTGCAATTCCAGTTCCAGGGCGCCCAATGCCCTTTTCTGATCTATGTGAACACAAGGCAGCATGTGGTACATGTAGATATATGTAGGCAAAACCTTCATAAATAAAATAGATAAACCTAAACCAACATCATATAATTGATGCTTCCTTAAAGTGAATGGGGAATCAGAGTAGTATTTTTCTTCCTTCAAAAACAAGCTGGTAATGAGTTTTGCTTTACTGTTTAAAACCAGAGCTAAGTAATTGAAAGAGAGAACAATTTCTAGAAGTCAGAGGCTGAGCACAGTGACATACTCTGCAGGTAGAGATACGCAGAAGTCTGAGTTTGAAGCTAGACTAGTCAGCATGGCCAGTTCCAGGACAGTGAAACTGTATCTCAAAAAAACAAAATCAAACAATCCACAAAGAAGCAAAAGAATACAGAGTTAAAAAGTCCCAACTTCTTCCAGAAGAATTAGAGACTGACATGCTCTGAGGAGTAAGTAGTAAATAAGTATTTGGGTTTCCATAGGAAATTTTAGTAGCTTCAGTGAAAGAGAAACAAAATATTGCCATTTCAATGCTGACTTGAGTACTTACTCAGGAATGCTTATTTTCTGGTAGGAGATGAAAGAAAAACTAAGGTGACAAGGAAACAGTCAACATCATAACAGAATCAAGAGCATGGAGGCTTTGTTTAGACTTAGAAAGGTCAGACTCTGGGCCTAACTCACTTGGAGTTCATCATGACAATAACTTATATACAATGTAAAATAGATATTATGATACTTGCATATTTTTCCTGTCAGCATTACATAAAATCTAACTAAAATAGAAATAAATTAAAGCAGAAAGAACTGGTGTTTTAAAGTGGTGTTATGTCTATCTTCAAGTAAATGATTCCAAAATATGAGAATATTGTGTCAAAATAAGCAGCCTGTGGAGCAGAACAAAACATTATAATTATTTTGAACACTTTTTTAAAAAATAATCTTGGCAAGAAAGTGTTCTTTCAAGTTATTTTTCTTTAAGATTCATTATATATATATTATCTAGCAGATGGAAGAATTTTGAAGGTTAAGCTTGAAATACTATCATCTTCAAACCAGAAAAAAATATCTACTTTTAGGAACTGATATCACATCTTGATTTTATACAAATCTTCCTTTCTAATCTCAAGCTCAACTTGCTTGAGTTTCTTTCCCTTTGAAGTAGCTATGATGACTTACTTTAAGTCACCATGCTGTTCAAAAGAAGTCAGATTTGCAAAACTACCATGGAAAATTGTATTTCTAAAGTTTCTTAAATGGAATATCTAAAAAGAAGCTTGAGCTGGTATGTGATTAAAGTATTTTAAGTAAATATGTTATCCCATTCTGTGTTGGGGTAGTTACCTGGAAGCTTGCAGCAACTGGCATTAATTTCTAGGTTAGAAGAAATAAAGGCGTGCTAAAGAAAGAATTTTCACCCTCCTCCTGGCTGGGGAAGAGTAAGGGGTAGCTTAATCACTAGATGAATAAAAAGTACAATTTTATGTTGCCAAAAAAACAAGCTATTGTAAATATGACATGTAAGGAGCAGTAGGGTGGTGGGTTACTTTGTCCAGGCTAGGATACCAAACTGGCCCAAAGAACAAAATTATTACTTTTTTTTTAATTTTTGAGAATTGCAATATTACATTTTAATACATCTACCCTTTATGCCCTTCCCACTCCTTAAGATTCCACTTCCATGGTTCCTCCCATCTTTATGTCCTCCTTCTATAATCCACTGAGTCTAATTGACAGTAAATGCATCCGTGTAGGGCCCTCCACTAATGAGTCACTTCTCTGAAGAAAACTGACTTTCTGTACCCCAGGAGTCTTCATGTGCTAAAACTCGTCAGCTGCTCCTAAGCCCTCTCCCGTCTATGCAGAAATGTAAATGTATCTTCTACAGTTCTGGATAACAGAATGTCTAAAAGATCAAGGTACCAGCAAATCTGTGTTATGTAAGAAAATTAAAATAAGTGATACTATAGCAGAGCACAGCACAGTACAGCTCAGCACAATACAACACAGTATAGTATGTGTAGTTTCAGGAATCCACAGATACACTTTTCTGTCTCAAGACCTCATTACGCTTCAAGGCTGTACTTCCTAATATCATCTCCTTTGTGATTGGTATTTCAACATAATTTCTGGGAGGATACAACTATTCAGACCATAACAGGTGGGGAAGTTTTTTGACCTGCAAATTAATGACAGTATCAGATATACAAGAGCCCAGTAATTAAAGATTACAAAATCATTATATTTACCTCAATCCCTGTCTTGAAATCAATTTAACCTCAGTTTCCACATGTCTTTACCAAAACTCAGTAACTTCAGTGTCATGAAAATTCTAGAAAAATTAGTCCTTTATGTAGTCACAATAGAAGATGAAGAACTTAACAATGAATTTTAAAACAATAAATTACTTTGGGGAATTGCAAATTTGATTTTGCCATTAGTTCAGTCCAATAAATATGGTCCATTTGCCATCATTCAATAGATGTGCAATGAAGATTCAGAATGCATCCCTGGTTTCAAGTCTAGAACCTAATGGACAGGTGTTCATCTCAGTATAATAGAAGTGAATTAGAGTTTCAATTCAAATTCTAACAGATGGCATTGTCACAGATACTAAATTATACTATCAATGGTAGATATAATTCTTATAGTAAACCAGAGATTGACATTAGGGCAAAATGTACTAGGACATGGTGAGAGCATATGCACTAAGGAGCAGTTCTAGTTTTGAAATTTGTTTGAAGAATAAAGAAAAGCCCATGCATGGCTTTCAAAATAACTACAAGAGAATTACTTTACAAATTCATGCGACTGGAGATGTTCATCTGAATATTCTAAAAAAAAATATGTTAGGTTCACTTATATGTTGTATAAGAAAATTAATGTCCTGTTTATAATAAGAAAATGCATATTAAATGTTGAGACAAAATTATATAAATATTCAATAAGAAGAAAATGGCTCACCCATTAAATTAATATGCTAGATTTTACCACTTAATAGATTGCCGAACTTGTTTGCTGTTTATTATCTTAACAATATATTTTTTCAACGGCACTATACTATCATAGATGGCTCTGAGCAATTTGTCTTTTAAGGAATAATCCATAATTTCTACCATGAATTTATGTGCTAACCTTTGAAACTTCCTATTTACTTTTCAGCTGTTAAGCACATAAAAACCTGTCAATGATTTGGATTACAATGAAGAATACCCATATGATTTTCATTCATAGCAAGCTTCACATTATATATAAATTTCACCTCATTTTAAAGCCACTTATGATACTGAATTTAATTTCTTTCAGGGACCTACTGTTTAACCCAAAGGATCAGAGCTTCATAAGTAACAGCGAGATTTGCTCTTCCTGTAGCAATGACAGCTGAAAGTGAGGCAACCACATGACTCCCATGCTTTCCTCTGATAACTGCATTCACAGACAGAACATCCTGTGACAGCTACGGACGATGAGTGGAGATGGTCCTTTGTCAAGATACAGTGAAGTACTTTGTCCTCAAGGCTACCATAAGTGATTTGCAGATAAAATGTTTTGCTGCTGCTTCCAGATGATTTTAGTTTGCTCATGTGTGGAAGCTCACAGACTGGCAGACTTTGCTTAGCTATCAGCCTCTGATGAATTGTTATTCCAACCTTACCCCTGCTAATGCTGAACTGCTACGTGGATCTAGGTACACCCTTCAGTGTTTGGGTCAACAAATGCAGATCTTGTTCTCTCAGGAAGTGAATTTAACTCATCTGCATAGTGTGAGAGCTTGGGGACTAATTCATAGAATTTAATGGTCTTTTCATTTACTGCACTGCATGAGGTGACAATCAGAGTTTGTTTTGTTCTGACTAAATTTGATTTTATGTCATCTTCACATATGGCTCTTCACCATTATCACCATTGGGCTTTTCCCACAGGAGCTGTGTACTTGTGTTCAGAAGCTCCTGATATGACAGGCTACATAAAGAGTGGCACTGAAAAACTGGTCCCTTTAAGTTAATATGAAGAAGGAGAAAACTAAATATATTGTTTCTTTGTCACTCAGTAACACCACAAAGTGGCTCTCAAAAGGGAGAGTAATCATCTGGTGGGGATATGATTTTCAGAATACATCTGCACAAATGAAACAAGTACATCTTGACCATATACATATTAGTATGTGTACTCAACTCCTAGTAACATCTCAATTGGCTCCCCTACAGGTGCATGTCTTGTTTTCAGGCTATGAACAATCATTCCATGAGACAAAATATCAAATCTGACCTTGAAGAGATAACCTTTGTTATTCCAATCATAGCACATATATTTATTATTTCTGCTGATAGTTGCTGGTAGTTTTGCTTGTACTAGGCTCTGAACTAAGTCCATTTCCCAGTATGATCTTTTTTATTCTTTGTGACAGCTCTTCATTTTGCAATATATTATTATTCTCAATTTCCTGATAAACATGAGGGGCAGAGGAAGGAAGTCATTTTTGTCAGACATACTACTAAATGACAGAGCCAGAATTAGTATCAGACCCCAAATTCTAAGCTCTGCAGGAATTCTACACATAGATTTGTGTTTTATTTCTCAAGTATTCTTATTGTAGTCCAAAGACAGAAATAAATTATTGCTTTAGATTATCTTCATGCCCTTTATCCATTCTTTCCATAAGCATAACTATTTCAGGAGTTGACTTTGTCTAGAAGACTGTATGTCAAATTTTATTCCTGGATAAAGGTCGCTGAAGTAGTGAGCATGTGCCTATGGGATGAATTTGTCCACTGTGAATTGTATATCACTCCAACACTGCAGTTAGCATGACTATATTTATTATGTGGACTGTGATGGCACCGAGAAATGGGTAACTTCACTGCAGCACTAAAAATGCACCACAAAATTCACCCAAAAATTCAAGAGGAAGGTTCCAAAAACATATTTGCATTACTAGATTATTCATTTAATTAAGCATATTATCTTAAAACCATGTAAAATATAGCATGCTCTATGTCTCTTTTGACATACAGCCAATTGTGTTTAACACTTTCAAATATGCCAGCTGTGTTTAAGGAACAAAAATATTTTGTTTTCAGACAGCATGATAGAAGTCCTGAAGTTTATGAAAAAAAAACAGACTCCTTTAAAATGTGATTGTTTTGAACCATCAGAGGCCTTGAAAATGATATTCAAAAGGCAAGTCCTTGTTTTTACAAAAATAGAAGTCTTTGCTTTTAAAAACAATAATATGTTGCCAAATTGCATTGAGATTATTTTTCCTCCTGGCTTGTAGTTAGTCCCTTCACTTTGAGATTCAAGATATGACAGAATAAAGAAATACCCTGATGATTTGGTCAAGATTATGTTTTGCTTTGGATTAATCACATGAAAATTTCAGAACTCACTGATATGAGCTAAAGGGTTTTATTCCAACAAATATAAAGTGGAACACAGGTAAATTCGGTTTTCTGTGTTTTTTAGCTTTGTCTAAAGGATAGATTTTTATTTATGCATTTTGCTTATGAAATGAAGACTGAATACTGTGTGGGGCAAGAGAGGCTATTGCCTTCATTCTGGATCTTATATCCTGCTCTGAATTTTTAGCTCTACTTATATATGTACAGGATGTTCTGGACCATTTATTATCTCTATTAAGGAAGAGAAGAAATAACCTGTACTAGAGTGTTTGCCCACCCAATCTTACTAGACTAATGCTTTGAAAATAATGGATTGCAACCCATTGATAAGGAAAAACAATGGCTGCCATTTAAAAGAAAATAGAATATATTGTCTGTTTTTTAAAGCTGTGTGTATGCTAGGTTAAAATATACAATGTATATTTCAATATTTTAAAGTACAAGTCTAAAATCTACCCACTGGACTTTTGTCTTTGGCATATTAGTTTCTTGGGCTTTGTTTCAGAAGTAAAGGGGATGTCTTTTGCTCTGAGTAAATTGTGCCATTTTAAAAATAATTAGGGTTTCTAAGTAAAATCTTTTAAGTAGAAATTTGTGTATGTGTTGCTTATTCTTAGCTCTGTTAGCATGTAGTCACCATTGCAACTTAGTATACAAGTCCATCTTGTGTGAAAGTAGAGATAGAATATTAATATCACTGTACACATAAACAAAAATATGTTTTAAAATCCAAGAGATTCAGACATACCAAAATTTTTCACCAATTTTACCACTGAGTATCCATAATGTGGAAAACACAGTATCAGCAGGAGAAGGTGGTCATGAATTGATGTGAAGGCTCTTTTACTATAGATATTTACAGTCTATTGAGAAAAAGACATGCAAAGCAACAATTGAAGACAATAAACAAAGTGAGGCTATATAATTTTTTGACCAGTGTTCTAGTTTTCAAAGCCATTCTTCTCATTGCCCCTTCTCTGTTCTCTTGAGAGAAGACTAATACCTACAAGAAGCCATTCAAAAGTTTCTTCATCATATGGTATCTTAGAAAGGTTTGACTATTAAAAGCCTAAATATTGAGGAACAAAAGTGAAGTTGCTGTATTTTTCTCCTCTCTTTATTTCCATGGCTCCAGATAACTCCATGAAATCCTGTTACAGTTTCGGGTTGCCTTTGGTGGCTGTGCCCTTTGATTTGTGGTTACATGCATTTCTCCATTATCATTTCTTCTTTTTCCTAATCCTCCAATTGTTTGAATGATATCATTGAATTTTTTAGTTTTTTATAATGTAGGATTATAACTTTATCTATTAAATTCTCTTCATTTTAAGAATTGTTTGTTTTCCAGACTTGACTCTGATTAATATAGGAGTTCAAAATCAGATGCATATGAAACCTCATCACAGTGATTACTAATGTTGATTTAATCCTTCTAAGTGTCAGGTATTACTCTAAGTGCCTTTGTTATATTACCAGTTCTGTTGTAGAGATGAAGAAAGTGAGGTTCAGAGTTTGATTTGTCCAAGGACATGCTATGGTTTTTATTTTGGGCTTTTTTGAAAAAGTGATTTTCTGGTAGAAAATTTTTTTATCATAGATATTATTTCTCACACATATCCACTGTGGGATTATGTTTTTTGTACACTGTAAATATTTGTCATTGCAAATATTGATTTAATAAAATGCTGATCTGTCAAGTAGCTAGAAGGAAGTAGAGGTGGGACAATCAGACTTGGAGAATTCTGGGATGCAGAAGAGGAGAGAGGAGACAACAGACACAGAAGAACCAGAACGACCATGCTGCACTGAGCAAAAACGTATCATGCCATTCAGCTAAACATAAATAGAAATATGTGTTAACATAAAGTATAAGAGTAAGATACTAATTTGCCTGAGCCATAGGCCAAACAGCATATAATTAATAAAAGCCTTTCTGTGATTCTTTGGTACTAAGAGAGAGCAGGTCCAGACCTCAGGGCCAGGCCGGGCCACAACTTCTTTTCTGCTGTTGTTGTTTTATTGATTTTTCAAAGTCAATATCAAACTTTATATAAAAAAGTAAAGCATTCAGAATACCAAAAAAAAAAAAGCCATACAATAACAAAACTAATCTTTTCTCTAAAATACATGAAACATAAAAAATAAAATCTGTGTTTTTGATCTTAGCCATCCTGACAAGTGTAAGGTGGTATCTCGAGGTTGTTTTGATTTGCATTTCTCTGATGGCTAAGGATGTTGAGTACTTTTTAAAGTGTCTTTCAGACATTTGTAAATCTTCTACTGAGAATTCCCTTTTTAGTTCTGAAACCTATTTTTTGATTGAATTATTCAGGGTTTGGAGCTCTAGTTTCTTAGAGATCAGTCCTCTGTCACTTATAAGGCTGGCGAAAATATTTACCCATTCTGTAGGCTGTCACTTTGTTTTAATGACTGTGTCCTTTGCCTTACAGAAATTCTCTGTTTCAGGAGATCCCACTTATTGATTGTTGTTCTTAGTATCTTTGTACTGGTGTTATATTTAGGAAGTGGCCACCTGTGTCAATGAGTTAGAGGATATTTCCCAGTTTCTTTTCTATCAAGTTCAACATATATGGTTTTATGTTGAGTTCTTTGATCAACTTGAATTTGAGTTTTGTGCAAGGTAATAGGCTTGGATCTATTTGCATTTTTCTTCATCCTGCCATTCAGGTATGCCAACACAATTTGTTGAAGATGCTATCTTTTTTCCATTGAATGTTTTTGACTTCTTTGTCAAAATTCAGGTATTCACACATGTGTGGTTTAATATCTGGGTCTTCACTTCAATTCCATTCATCCACAAGTATGTTTTTATGCCAGTACCAGGCAGTTTTTAAATACTGTAGCTCTATAGTATAACTTGAAGTCGGGGATGGTGATGCCTCCTGAGGTTCTTTTGTTAAGCAAAATTGTTTTGCTGATCCTGGCTTTCCTGTTATTCCAATCAAAATTTAGTATTGTTCTTTCAAGGTCTGTAAAAAATTGTGTTGGGATTTTGATCGGAATTGCATTGAATCTGTAGATTGATTTTCCTAAGACTACCATTTTTACTATGTTGATCCTACCTATCCAGGAGCATGAGAGGTCTTTGTGTTTTCTGATATCCTCTTCAATTTCTTTCTTCAGTGATTTAAAGTTTTTGTCAAACAGATCTATTATTTTTTTTGGTTGTAGTTACAAAAGGTATTTAATGCTATTTGCAGCTATTATAAAGAGTGATGTTTCCTTTATTACGTTTTCAGCCTGTTTGTCTTTAGTGTATGGGAGGGCTACTGATTTCTTTGAGTTAATCTTGTACATGGCTGAAGGAGTTTATCAGCTGTAGAAGTTCCCTGGTAAAATTTTGTGGCTCACTTATGTACACAATCATGTCTTCTGCAAATAGAGATAGTTTCACTTCTTCTTTTCCAATTTGTACTCCCTTAATCTCCTTTCCTTCTCTTATTGCATTGGCTACAACTTGAAGAACTATATTAAATAGATATGGGGAGTGGGGACAGCCTTCTCTAGTACCTGTTTTTAGTGGGATTGCTTTGAGTTTCTCTCCATTTAGTTTAATGTTGGCTGTAGCTTTTTTGTAAATCACATTTATTATACTTAGGAATTTTCCATTTTTTTGATCTCTCCAGGCCTTTTATCATAAAGGAGTGTTTGACTTTGTCAAAGGATCTTTCAACATCTAAGGAGAAGATCAGGTAATTTTTTTCCTTCAATTTGTTTATATGAGGGATGACATTTAGAGTTTTCCTTATGTTGGCCATCCCTGCATTTCTGGATTGAAGTCTACTTGATCCTAGTGGATGACTTTTTTAATATATTGTTGTAACCAGTTTGCCAGAATTTTGAGTATTTTTGCATTGATGTTCATGAGGGAGATAGGTCTGTAGTTCTTTTCCTTAGTTGCATCTTTGAGTGGCTTGTGTATCAGGATTATTGTGGCCTCATAAAAAGAGTTTGGCAGCGATTCTTAAGTTATCACTCTATGGAACACTTTGTTGAGTATTGGTATTAGTTCTTCTTTGAATGTCTGTTAAAAATCTGCAGTAAAACCATCTGGACCTGGACTTTTTTTATTTGGGATACTTTTAATAACAGCTTCCATTTCCCTTGGTGTTATAGGTCTGTTCAGGTCTTTAGTCTGTTCTTGATTTAACTTTGGTAACTGATACTTGTCCAGAAAGTTGTTAATTTCTTTTAGGTTTTCCATTTTAGTAGAGTATAGATTTTCAAAGTATGACCTGATAATTATTTGGACTTCCTGAGGGTCTGTATTTGTGTCTGCCTTTTCATTACTGATTTTTTTGATTTGGATACTCTCTCTGTGTCTTTTGGTTAGTTTGGAAAAGGGTTTGTCTATCTTGTTGATTTTCTTAAAGAACCAACTTTTTGATTCATTGATTTTTTTGTATTGTTTGCTTTGTTTCTATTGTACTGATTTCAGCCCTAAGTTTGATTATTTCCTGCTGTCTACTCTTTCTAGGTGAGTTTGCTTCTACTTGTAAAGCCTTCAGCTGAGTTGTTAGATCTCTTTCGTGAGTGTTCTCTTGGTTTTCCATATAGGCACCTAGTGCTATGAATTTTCCTCTTAAAACTGCTTTCATTGTGTTCCGTAAGTTTGGGTATGTTGTGGATGCATTTTCATTAAATTCTAGAAAGTCTTTGATTTCTTTTTTAACTTCTTCTCTGACCCAGAGGTGATTCAATGTAGAGATGTTCAGTTTCCTTGAGTTCATAGGCTTTCTGTGATTTTTGTTGTTGTTGAATTCTAACTGTAGGCCCTGGTAGTCTGATATGATATAAGGGGTTATTCCCATTTTTTCATATCTATTGATTTTTGCCTTATGACAAAGTACGTGGTCTACTTTAGAGAAAGTTCTATGGGGTGCTGAGAAATATGGATATTCCTTTGTGTTGGGCCCTTCTGAGGCCACAGGGTTGAGGCCCAGTGTAAATTCCTAAGCCTTCCTAGAGTTTGGCGACCTGTCTCTGGCCATAAACTCCATGCGTGAGTGACTCAGCATAGCTTGATCTAACACCGCCTCTGCCTAACTTCTGCTAACATATTATTGGCCCTTTTCCCCCACCCTACCTACTCCATCCCAAGATTCCCACTCCCCTCTCTCAGCCCTATATAAGCCCCAGACTGATGTAATAAAGTGAGTTCTTGCTTTGACAAGGCTCCTGACTCAGCGTGTGATTTCCCTGGTGGCTAGGGGGTGCTGGGTTGTCGACACTCATTATCTCTCTCCAACCCCAGGGAGAGGCTGTCTAGTCCAGATCTCCCTCTGCCCTATTCTGCCAGACAGAAAGAGTCCGGCACCTTTGTGTTTAGATGAAAGCTTCTATAAATATCTATTAAGTCTATTTGCATCATAACATCTGTTAGACACTTTATTTCTTACTTGAGTCTTTGTCAGGTTAACCTATCCAAGGGTGAAAGTGGGTATTGAAGTCTCTCAGTATTAGAGTATGATATCTGATATGGGGTTTAAACTATAGTAGTGTTTCTTTTACATATGAAGGTGCCCTTATATTAGGGGCATAATTATTCAGGATTGAGAGATCTCATCTTCATCAATTTTTCCTGAGATATATAAGTAATATCCATCCTGGTCTCTTTTGATAGATTTTAGTTTGAAGCCTGCTTTGTTGGATATTAAGATAGCAGCACCAACTTATTTCTTGGGGCCACTTGATTGAAAAGTCTTTTCCCAACCTTTACTCTGTGCTTGTATTTATCTTTGGAGTTGAGGTGTGTTTCTTATATGCAGTAGAAGGTTGGCTTTTGTTTTTTCATCCATCATGTTAAGGTGTGTCTTTATATAGGTGAATTAAGTCTATTGATGTTAAGAGATATTAATGACCACTGATGGTTGTTTCCTGTTATTTTTGGTGAAAGTTTGTGTGTATTTCCTTTCTTAGGGTTTTTTTTCTTTGGGATTATCAATTGTCTGTGGTTTCATGGGTGTATCTGGGTTCATCAGGTTGGAATTTTTCCCTCAAGTGCTTTCTGTAGTGCTGGATTAGGTGGATAGGTATTGTTTCAACTTGTCTTTGTTGTGAAATATCTTGCCTACTTCACCTATGGTGATTAATAATTTTGCTGGCTGTAGTAGTCTAGGTTGGCAGCCATGCTCTTTTAAGATCTATATAACTTCTGACCAGGATCTTCCTGCTTTCATTGTTTCCATTGAATAGACTGGCACTATTCTGATGGGTCTGCCTTTATAGGTAAGTTGGCCCTTTTCCTTTGCAGCTCTTAATATTTTTTTTGTTCTATATGTTTTGTGGCTTGATTTTTATGTGGCAAGCAGACTTTTTTGGAAGGTCTAATCTATTTGGTGTTTTATAAGCTTCTTGTATTTTTATAGGCATTTCCTTCTTTAGGTTGAGAAGATTTTCTTCTGTGATTTTACTGAAAACATTATTTGTGTCTATGAGCTGATGTTCTTGTCCTTCTTCTATTCCTATTATTCTCAAGTTTGGTCTTTTCATGATGTCCCAAGTTTCCTGAATGTTTTGTGTTTTTTTTGTTTGTTTGTTTGTTTTGGTGTTTTCTTTGAGTGATTTATCTATTTCCACTATTGAGTCTTCCACTCCAGAGATTCTCTCTTCCATCTCTTGGATACTGTTGGTTATGCTTGTATCTGTAGTTCCAGATTGTTTCTTCAGATTCTCTATTTCATTTTTTGCTTAATTTGTGTCTTATTTATTGTATCTGTTTTATCTTTAGTTCCTGAAATGATTCTTTAATTTGTTTGATATCTCTTTCTTGGTTTTCTTTTAAGGATTTCTTCATATCTTCCAATTTTTTCTTTGTTTTTTCCTCTATTTTATTAAGGGACTTTTTCATATCCTCTATTAAGATTTCTATAATCTTCATAAAGGTGTCTGTATTGATGTTTTCTTCTGTTTCCTCTTTATCGCTCGGTTCAGGCCTTGTTGTTATAGCAACATCAGCTTCTTGTGGTGGTGCCTTGTTGTTCTTTATATTGTTATATGTATTCTTGCACTGTTGTCTTTCCATTGCTTCCTTGGTTAACTCTTAGTCAGGTCTTAGTGGAATCTTAGTCCATTGTGGCTACAGGGTTGTGTGTCTCCTGTCTGCTCTGAATACAAAGTCTGCATGATTTCTTACTCTGGTCAGGCTATGGGATCCTCACTGTCTGAAGCCACGTGACTCCCACTCTGCCTCTAATACCATGGTGTCACATTGTTCAGAGAGATGTCTGTCCCACTGTGATGATGCAGCCAACCTTGAAGGCAGGCTCCAGAAATCTGTGATGTAACCCCTAGGATTTCTGGGGAAGGCTTTTCTCAGCCCTGATCCAGGGCAGGCCTGACCGTGAGATCAAATCCATGACTGTGGTTCTGTCCTCTGGGATGAGGCCCAGGGGATGAAACCTGCTTACCTCCCATACCATGCTAGACTTGGGATCCTCACTCTCTGAAGCCACCTGACTCCCACTTTGGCTTGTACACTATGGACTCAGACTGTTCAGAGAGATGTTCATGCCTCTGTGATGACACAGCCTACCTTCCAGAAACTTATTACACCTACCATGCATTTATTTACTTTTTCTTTACTATATTTGGATATTAGTTGATTGTCTGGTTGATATAAATGAACATTTCTTAAGCCTCTAGTATAAAGCAAATATGATAGCAGGCCACATGGTTGATAACATAATGATGATATTTTTCTATAATGAACCAGTCCCATTTTTACCAGCTTTTGTAGATGTGGTATCATTTCCAAAATCAAGGACTTCTAAAGTAGAATAAACTTCCAAACTTTCTAGTCATGTGAGAGCAAGATGACAGCTCAGAAATGGCTGGGTTATTGTCAAAATAAAGCTACATTTGGAAATATTCCTATCTCATCTTCTGTGAAATTTGCAGTTTTGTACTACAACTACTACTCTTCAATTTGTCCATTTGAAGTCAACATACATTTTGCTATAATGGTAAATCAGGTCTGGAAAGTAATCTTGTCTGTGTAGCTAAATAATCATTGACACACAACATTATGGTTCTTTCTCATTACTGTAGTTTGGGGAGCTACTTTTCTCAAACTTTCCCAATCAATACAATGTAAATCTATCAGCTACCATCTAAAAAACCCTCTGGGTATGGATTATTCAGTATGCATACAAGGTTACTCATATTATGGACTAAAATGTACAATCAAGCAGAATGATGTGCACACAGCTGTTTTATATTTAGTTGGTTTTCTAATGTGAGCTAATTTGTTGTAGGGACTGAGGGCATTACTAAGATTTATTTCAAGTTTGGAACAAGATAAAATTATTGTTTGAAGGTGAAATTTTAGTCTCCATTCAATTTGAGAAACCATTGCCTTTTGCGTATTCCTAATGTCAGATGGAAAAAAGTGCTTGATATATTAGCATGCATGAAGATACAAGGCTTTATGGCACCAACTATCTCTCTGAAACCAATGTCTTAAAGCCTCTACTTTCCTTTTATAATGACAAGTATGTAAAAAAAAAAAAAACAGCAAAGGTAATATGAATATTGTTTAAACTGGAAATGTAGATGGCAATTATAAAACAATTCAAAACTCATCTTGTTCTTACATTTGTATATTAGATAGCTAATGTACATTCTGGAAATAACATTTATTTATGCATACTTTCTCCCCAGATAGAGTAAAGCACAAAAGAAGTGGGTAAAAGATCTGGAGAAAAGGAGAATATCATCCAGTTATTTCAGAATAAACTGGTGTTTTTGCCTAAACTTATATAACAATGGGAAACTTAAAAAGAGAGAATTGTCACTAATGCCATAATTAAAACTAAAAAATAAAAATAAGTACATGGAAACAGTGATAATGAATGGGATAGTATCATGCTTGCTTTAAAAATTAAATCTATTTTTCCTGAGATTAATGAGTATAGAATATAAATTTTAAAAATCCTGAAAAATAGATGGAATATAAACACTTATATCAGTGAATATTTTCAGCTTATTATGAATTGGATATTCTAGAATATTAATTGTCCTTGTTGGCTTATAAAACATGATTATTTAATTCAAAGCATTGGTAATTAATTTATAGCAGGTCACTAGAATTTAGTACAACTGACACCATGTTAGAGGCACCAAAGCATCTTTCTGACCTGAGTGTCTAGCAAGAATACCCTAACACCTGCCAAAATGAGTACCAAGACAATCACAGTCCATAATTTCAAAAAAGCTGGTAAATATACTAACCTTGCTTTTTGGCTTCTGAACATTGATTGCTGACTGTTCTGGCTAATTTAAATGTGCCAACTAGAATATGGTTTGGTGGTATAAAAATCCTAGATCAGAAAGGCTCGTTACTACATGATTTGGCCACATTCCCAGTGTAATCTGCCAGGTGCTATACAAAGGCTTTCTATTGGCATTAAGAGTCCATTGAGATGCCTAAGATTTTATTTTTTTATGTTCCATGTATTTTAGAGAAAATAGACACAGAGAACAGCTATTTTCATTATTTAATATGCCTACATAGGAACAAACCAAATACAACTATTGTTAAATTTGAGGCTGTGATTATCAAATTTCTCCCTTAAAGATATTCAAAATGCTGTATCTTTTTAAAGAAATTTCAGTACAATTGTGTCTTTTATATAGTAATAGATGTTAATAAATAAATAGATAAAAAGAGTCCATATGTTCTGTGTAGGAATTAACTAAAAAAAAAGTATCCACAAGTACTGTGGTGATTAGTGTTTACTGTCTACTTGACAGGATCTGGAATCCCATAGGAGAGGTCTCCAGAAACACCTATGAGGAATTATCTTGATTAGATTAATGGAGGTGACAAAGCACATCATAAAGAAGAATGGTGAAATTCCGTGGGCTTCTGTCTTAAAGTACATGAAAAGAAGGAGGCTAAATGAACAGGGACAATCATTCCTGTCTTCTTCTTGGCTGAAGATGCCAGGGGACCATCTGCCTCAAGTTCTTTCCTTTAACTTACCTATTCTGATGGGATACATCCTTGAATGATGAGCCAAAATATAATTATCATTCTTTGTAGTAGTTTTTGTCAGCGTATTTTGTCACCACAACAGGAAAGTAACAAGGATACATGTCTGTAGATTTGGAATAAAATTTTATTGAGATTCCTACTGTATTTGTGACTCATTAACCATACAATTATATAAATGTTATCATTGAACAACTTTAGAAGCAATGTTGCTTAATAACAGAAAGTTGGTGGTACTGTTTAATTATGGATTCAAGGCCTGAAAGAAATTAGAAGACAAATATGCTGGGATTGAAAAAGCAAAACTTAACCTAATGTCTATTATTATATTTCATAATTCTTTAGGCATTTCTATTCTCCACCAGCTTCATAAGTATCCTATGGGTTTATATTTCTATTTCATCTCTCTTAATCTTTACAGCCACTATTGTCATTATTTCACAGAATAAATATGACTTTAAAAACAATACAATTTCCTTCATACCTGCTTTCCTATAATCAGTTTTAAGTCATGTTTTGTTATTTACAAAGTGTGGCATTTCCAACATGTATATCCAATCTTAGACAACTTCTCACTCAAATAATTTCAATGTTTACACTTGGTTTCTTAATATATCTTATTCCTGTCTCATCTAGATTCAGCTCATTGCTAAGGCTTACACAGAATTCATGATGTTTTCCAAAATAAACACCAATGGCCAGGAAGCAGATGCTTCCATTGATACTGAAACCTGTTTCTTTACTTCGACTTTTTAATCACTAAAATATTATTGAAATCATTGCTTGCACTTTAGTGTATATTATAAAAGATCTTAAAGATCTACACAATGGAGTACTATTCAGCAGTAAGAAAAAATGATATCCTAAAATTTACAGGCAAATGGATGGATTTGGAGAATATCCCCCTGAGTCAGGCATCACAAACCCAGAAAGACCAGCAGGGGATGTGCTCACTCATTAGTGGACTCTAAACAAAAATACCAAAAAGCAAAGCGTGTCCAAGCTGGAAACCACAAACGCTGAACAGCTTGGGATCTGAAACATCTTGGACCTGCACCTTGGATACCACTCCTTCCAGAGGAACAAACACCTGATTCAGTC
This sequence comes from Sigmodon hispidus, assembly GCA_004025045.1. Classification (NCBI taxonomy): domain Eukaryota; kingdom Metazoa; phylum Chordata; class Mammalia; order Rodentia; family Cricetidae; genus Sigmodon; species Sigmodon hispidus. The sequence continues at coordinate 37,807 of PVIH01013289.1, forward strand.
TTGATGTTGGGGTGAGGAAAGCAGATCTGCCAGGAGTGAATGCTGAACTAAGCCACCTTGGGACCTTGGGAACTCCTGCCGTTTTTGAGGAGGAGATAAATTGAAGTGGAGAAGAGAGAGCGACTGGAAGGGGCAGGAGGGAGAAGAGAGCTTGAAAAAGGATATACATGGATAAAAAATATGTCCTTATTCAAAATAAACTTTTAAAAAAGAAAAGAAAATGAAGAAAAAAAGATTCTACTCTTGATCCATGGAAACTTTGCATTAATATGGAATGCTGAACTAGGTATTTGGGGAATGCATGATCACAAGAGAGAGGCCAGTATTGATGATTAAGTCCAAATGAAATTTTACTACAGAAATTTGGGTTAATAAATAATAATTATCGAAGGTACTAAGTTTCATAATGCATTGATGTGCATCAAAGACTAAATGTATTTTATTTTCATTACTTTCCTTTGCTACTTTAAGAAAAAATTATCACTCTGTAAAGCAAATAGAATTGAGATCTATGTTTCACAAATGATGTATGTCTATGTAACTGCTTATGCATTTCTGAGATTTCTAGCTATTTATTACAGCTAATCCATTTCTTCTGATCGAGAAAGTTGGTAGGAATGATGGCAATGTAGTAGTGGGAAGGATTGAGAGAAAAGCTCTGAGACAAAAACAATTAAGGCAGTGCAGCTTTATAGGAATTTTTCAGTGCATGGAAACCTTTAAGTGGGAAGTCTCATTGAGTAGGCTAATGCCAGCACTATAATGTAACTGTCCCGTGAAGTCATATTTGACATTAAATCACAAGTAACTGAGTATACATTTAGTAACATATCTGCTTTCATAGAAACGTATTTTGGTTAGCTTTTCTAGTTGAAGATTCTTAAGAGGAAGTTAAATTATAACATAGATGTGGTAAGTCTTCACTTCCTGGGTTCAAGATAAATCTTATCATGGTATTCTTATTCAAAATCTGGCTTCAATTAAAATGCAATGACATCACTTGCCCTTTTTGTTTCTTTTGTTTGTTTGTTTTGCTGTGGCTCCTTTCATATGCCCTTCCTCCATCCCCTCACATGTCCTTCCTCACTCTCAAATTCAGAGCCCCTTTTTTCTTGAATTATTGTTGTTACACACACACACACACACACACACACACACACACACACACAAAGTAATTGTTTACCCAGTACCAAGTGGTTATCACTGAAACTGTACAGAAAGGGCATGCTACTCCTACTCTGAGTTCTACTTGGAAATGGAGGAATACATTGAGGAAGGATTATTAGCTTTTCCTCTCTCCCAAAGCTTTTCTTAAAGAAGAACTAGTAGAAGTAAACAGATTCAGAATATAATTATCAAAACCAAATCTTTCTGTAATATACATCAGTATTTACTGGAGAAACATTCACATTAGCTGAATTATAGGACAAACATAGATGTACAATGGCACACTGAAAATGTAATATTTATATACAGTATATTTTTTCAGCAAAGATGAAATTATTTTATTTAAATAAAAATGAATTTAGGGGAAATGTAACTGAAGACCATCATAATAACTGAATTAAAACCGTTTCAGAAAGACAATTACCATATTTTCTCTTATATGTGGGTCCTACAATTTATAGATACATGAAATCATGTATAGATGAAAGCAGAAGTAATATCTCCAGAGAAACAAAGAAAACTAATGATAGGAGAAGTTTGAGAACAAAGATCCAGGCTATGAAGGTTACATGTATGAAAATGTCCTCAGGTAACACAGCACTATGTACAATTAAAATATACAATGGAATTCTGGAGTGCTCAAATTCCTGAGGTCTGAAATTTCCATCCTCATCTAAAATCCTAAAATAACTCTGTAAAAATACTCTTAAACTGTTTAAGAAACAACCATTTTTAAAGATTTATTTCTAATTACACACACATATTATATACATATACTGAATACAAGTGGTACAGGGACCCCTGAGGCCAGAAGAGGGTAATTAATTCTCTGGAGATAGATATATAGACAGCTGTGAACTGCCTAACCCTCCTATGGGTGCTAGGACATGAACTCTGGTTGTCTTCAAGAACATTATATACTCCCATTTGCTAAGCCATCTATCCAGCCCCTATTTTGCCCATTTTTGAAGAAGATCATTATTTTATTTTATAGTTGTATATACATTCATTGCATATTTTAATATTAATCACTTGCCATCTGAATAATTCACAAATGTTTCTAGTAGTTTTACATTATTCTCTTAGCACACAGCACACTTAACCATAATTATTTCCTTCTTAAAGGTCTAATTTTATTTTTATTCATATGTATCTATGTGTTTCTATTTCTCCCCCCACCCCCTGTGTGTGTGTGTGTGTGTGTGTGTGTGTGTGTTTGTGTGTGTGTGTGTATGTAGTTGCTTGTGGAGGTAGAAACAGGAATCTCGAAACTGTAGTTCCAGGCAACTGTGAGTCACCAAATGTGGATTCTGGAAATCTAACTCAGATCCTGTGTAAGAGCAGTACTACTGAGCCATTCCTCCAGTCCAAATTACTTACATATTAAAGATAAATTTAAGAAAAATAAGAACATAACAGAATTTCTCATGGAAGACTATACAATAAATTTGTCAAAAGTAGCACACATGTTTTTGAAAACACACCATCTAATATATTTATGATAGTCTCATTGGTTAAATATTTACAAATCGATGAGTTATGTTTTAGACATAGATCAGAAATTGAAATCTATAAACATGATAGACAACAAACCCTTTCAACACATTAATAAACCACTATGTATCACCACCATATACACAATCACTCAAAGCTGAGAGTTTAGGATATTTTAGTTTTTACAGGTAAAGAGAGATTAATGAAAACATCTTCAATTATAGAAGTTCCAATCTTTATCTATAGACACCAAGGCCTACACAATGATTTAACATTGAGATAATGAGTTCTGCAGCAGCACATTTAGGAAGAATGCATAAAACAAGCTGGACTCTTCCACAAGGCTCTAGACAACTTAAACCTCCATCATTGGAAATAATACTAAAAGAAAAAGAAAGTGACAAGTCATTATTTAAAATGTTGACAATTTAAGGTAGTGAGAAAAGAAAAGAGAAAAACAAAAGAAAAATCTGAATGGAATACTTAATACATAAAATATATATTTGGGGGATTAAAGGCAATTTCATAATTATTTCCAGGATATTTAAATTTTGAAGTTCTCAAAGAACCCTAACCATTCAGCTTAGAATATTCATTTTGTCCATGGTCTATCTTTTTTGCCTAGTCTGCTCAGACTTGCACAGTAATGTCCTCCAGAAGCACCTATACAGATACTTCCAAATTAATAGTTTACCAGATTGCTAGGCATGCCTTCTGTTTGTCATTATGCAATCATCTTGAATTCAACAGAAGAGCTTATAATTCCTTCACCAGATGTTGGCTTTCTTTTTTTCTTTATATATTTATTATTGGTGATTTTACATTATGCACTCCATCAAAACTCACTTATCAGACCTCTAAGATTCATACCCACTCTTATGATCTCCTGATTTACAAAAAAGAACCATTCATACTGCTCATTTACTTACAGCTCTTCTATAACCTTATTTTATTCAGTGAGAGGTGTGGTTGGGGGATTTTTATTTTTAGGATTTGAAGATGTTCCTCATTCAGGATATGAACATGCAGGGTGTAGAGATTTTAGAAATGTTTACATGGAGGAATTTTGATCCTTTAGGATTTCAATGCTCATTATTTTGTCATTGAGGACTGTGATTATGATCAACATCAGGGATAACATCAAGGATTCCCAAGGCATCACCCTAGGCCCTGGGTCCTCCAGGATTTTAACCAGAGACCATAGAGGCTAAATTACTTGGAGATACAGTCATGGCCTTTAAAAATGTATCTTTTCAAGAATAGATAAAAGCAAGGATCCTGCCAGTAGTGAAAATTTGCAGATGATAGTGTTCAGCACTATGCTGCTAGTGGTGGATGAAGTAAGAGCTCACAGAACAAGTTGATTTTGAACATAATACAATGTTATTTTCTGATTAGTTATATATGACATTTGAAAGAAGTATAAGGAGTCAAAAGAATTGTGGAACTAAAAAGATGGCAATGGAGAAAAGTTTTTACTGTACTGTCATGAGAACTTGAGTTTGAAACTTCATCATACATGGACAATCTCGGCATGGCCACACGTCAGTAATCCTAGTACTTGTACTTGGTAGGTATAGAGAAGCCAATCTCAGGAGTTTACTGGTCAGCCAGCCTAGCTAAAAACAGCTAGATTCTTTAAGACCTTGTTTCAAGGGACTAAGGCAGGGAGTGATAGAGCAGGACACATTATATGCCTTTGTCCTCAACATGCACACACAGGTGCATAACATACACACACACATACACACACACACACATACACACACACACACACACACACACACACACACACACACACTCATACACACACCAAAAAAAATAAAAATTCAAGGACATCTCTAAACTCTAACTCACTTCTTAATAATCTTATCTGGAATGTGTCCATCATGGTGTACTGGCTTTGTTATTTCATAAAAGCTTTACCTTTCTAAAGTAACAAGCTGGTTAATGAGTTAGGTTTTTTTGTACTAGTGTTTTTCTTTTTAACTCAATATAACTTTGACTGAATTGAAAGCAGTTAAAAGGTGAAGAGATTCTTGGTTTATTGAAGTGTGGGTCAATGGAGGGTTAGGACCTTTTAAGTCACTTCCAAAGAATCTCTATGGATGTTTTGAGTCCTTATGACAAGCCTGGTTCCACATCCCACCCACTATGGCAACTTGGCTACTATATGTTTCAAAATTGCAGTGGTTTTAAATTCTTCTATAAAAAAAAATGACCAGATGTGTTGGGAGGGGGAAGAGACCTTGAACAAGGATATATAGGGAAAGCTGAACACAAAGAAAATATATGTGTAGCAATCTTATTTGTATTTCTACCCTTGATAAGCCATGCTTATGATTCTTATCCTCTGTATAGTTATTGTTAACTCTTCTGCATTTTAAATTCTTTTTACTGTTTATTTTGATAAATACAAAATAAAGAAGGAAAAAAAATTCTTCTATAAAATTAGAGATTAAATCTATGTATAGGAGGACGTAGTACAATTCTAGAGTGCTTAACCAGCATGCTCAAGAGGCTGGTTTTCATCCTTATAGCCATATATACACAAAATTCAAAATTATGTAACTCTGCATTTTCAGAGAGATCAAAAGACCTATTTCAAGCCATAGAGACATTTTTTTCTCCTTCATTTAGCACTTCTTGTTCCTTTAGGTAAGACATTTAAACTTAGCCAATGACATATGAAATCTTTACTTTCCTCAGTTCATTTTCCTAGTTCCCTAAATCCTCAGTACAAGGTGAGTATGTCTGTAGCAGCACAAGCTTGGAAGGGAAGGAATGATGAAAACAAAATGCTTTATACATCAAATGTGAGGTCAAATTACTCTTTACTGGATCAATCATAGAAGTATAACCACCAATTTAGTTGCAAAATTTACTTGAGGAATTGCATAGAAGAGTGTGTGGGGGCGGTAAAGAAACATTCATTATAATACACTCATTGCTTGAGTTAATATGGAGAATTTGCTGCTCTCATTTCAGACATTGGTTGTCTATTTGCTTAGCTCTTTCCTTAGACGTATGCTAAGGCCCAGAAGGATTTGACCACTGACCACTTCATTTCATTCAAAGATACTAAAAGGTAACCAATTAAACAACATTCAGCAATGAGTTTTAAGTTTTTATTTTATAATCCTAAATTTTAGAAACCTCTAAAAATGTTATGGAAGTCTTTGGAAAAACTGCATTCAACCTTGCTTTAGGAACAGTGCTAAGTTTCCACAAGACAATCACACCTTTCACTCTTAGAGATGACAGAGCTGCTATTTCATTGTCTGACATCACTTTACCTTCATAACTCATTTATTATTTGTTCATCTAGAAAGTTCCCCTGAAGTTTGCTCAGCTTATGATCCTTCCTATAGATAAATCTTAACATAGAGAAAACTGACAAATAAAAGTTATGCTACATGATATAGCATATTTAAATTAGTACAGTTGTAGGACTTGTTTTCACTCTCAAATTTGTACACACAAGTAGCATTTTTGGTTTTTATAAAATAGTGTTGGTTTGTATAAAATCAGAGAAGTTTGAATTTTCTCATTCTGTGAGAGCTATTTACCTCTTTATAGTTATTGTTTACTTACTTCATATATTATACAGCTCTGTAATAAGGCTTGCTGTACTTCATGATTATCAACTACCTGGTATTCAGATAATCATCAAAATCAACTTTCTGCACATGTCTGAGGGATTATTTTATTTAGATTAATGGAAGTAGGAAGACCCATTCTAAATATGCTTGACATTCTTTCATGGGATGGGGAGAACTGAATAAAAAGGAGAAAGAGAGCCGCTGAGCTCAATCATTCATTGCTCACTGCTTCTTAACTGGAAATACAATGAAACCAGCTACATCAAGCTCTGGAGCCTGTGAATTCCTTGCCATTACAGACTGTGATTTCAAACTCTGAGCCAAAAATAAGTCCTCCTTCATTAAGATGTTTTTGTTGGTATTTTTTCCCCAGCAACAAGAAAAGTAATAAAAGGGTTTGGTTTTTTTGGTTGTTTAATTTTTGGTTTTGATCTTTTTTTGGTATGTGTAATTTAGTAACAAATACTCCTGGGAGCCAGAACAGATCCCCTTAATTTCTTTAAAATCAGAGTATCCAGTATATTAACCATCTGCTAGAATAATTATTGTAGATATAACTCCATGGAAATATACAACTTAATAGACTTGTTTTGCTTGAAAAGAAATAAATTGATCATATCTTATAGAAATATTAAATTTTCTAGACCTTTATAGCTCTTATTAAGAAACTATGAACCTACACCCTCAACAAATCAAACAACAGCAGCAACTGCAATAAAACCAACAAAAGATATCCCTGGAAATGCCTTTAATACCCATGATAAATGTGTATTTTCTCCAAGTCCACTCAGCACTTGTTTACAGATTTAGTTTACACTGTTGCAATATCTTCTGTTATCTTTCTGTTTATCTTTATGATGCATATTAGCTCATTGATGTATACATTAAACTGCATTTTATGATTATGTTTCCAGTACTCACTTGTCATATAACTGTACTTGCTTTTGTGGGTTATATTGGAGGTATAGGCTGAATTCTGAGCCCTCAATTCCTATTTCAAAGCAGTATCTCTAAATATTATTACTAATTTTATCAGTAGAAAAGGTTAGGATACAGACACAAAAAGTAAAGATTCTGGGAAAACAAAAGAGGAAAATGTTCATCTATAAGCAAGAAAGAGAAGTGATAGAGTTCAGAGAACAGTGACCCTATGGACACCTAGACTTTGGATTGCTAGTCTCAAAAAATATATGGGAACAGATTTCTGATTTTTATGCTGCTGAGTCATGGTAATTTGTTGTAGCAGCACAAGCAAACTAACACATATAACTACCTTTTTAGTAATTTATGCATAAACCACAAATGTTCTATAAATGTGCAGTTAGAAATACAGTTATTCATAAAGTGCTTTGAAACAATGGGGCTTCTCATTGAGTGTTCATTGTATCTCCATTTGTACTGAGCTGCTTTAGACTTGGATTATAAGAGCCCATCAATCACTTAACTTGCTTGTCAATTCTACACTTGTTTCATGCAAAACATGGTTATGTGCCTGTTATGTACCTTCACTCATCTAGATATTGGGTACAAAGCGTCAAATAGCAAAATTCTATCTGATTGACAAAGAGTAATGGTTACAATAAATAGTAGTAGCTCATTTCTTGTTTTTATAGGAGATTTGCTACCTTAATGGCTTCAAGATAATAGTCAACCATTTTACAATTGTTTTTTATTTTATTTTATTTTAAGCTATTTTAATGTACAGCTTTTAATTTAGAGTTGCTCAAAGGCCCAAATATTTTGAACTGATTCATTATAATGATGTTTAGCAGTGCATAGTATATTGTGTATGTCCATTCAGCAAAGGCTTGATAAATTTCTATAATTGCTTCCTGAAATTTTCTATAGTACAAAGTGTTAGTTAGCACCACATACTCAAATTTTCACAGTGTGAGTTGTAATAATTGCAACTGTTATCTTTTTCCATGCTGGAATGTTGCTTCATCTCAATTTTAATTGTTCAGCCATATAATGCTGAGCTAATGATTGAATATTTATTTACAGACTTGGGAGAATAGAGAGTTGATTTTTAAAGAGTATTTAAAATTACTTCAGTTTCTGTTGTTAGCCTTCCTTCTCTGTCTAAGTACCAGTTGGTAGCTAGAGTCAGATAGCATATTGTTGAAAAGGATGTTTACTGATGAACTTACACATGGAAAAATAAAAAACCTGCTTTTTTTTTGAATCATTGCCAAAACATAATAAAGTATTTTGGCTGGTGTTATGGAGAAAAAATGATGATTTCTTGTAACTCAGATAATTTTTATATATTAGCTTCAATACCACTTTTGGGGAATTATGGTGAATTTCAAATTTCCTATGTTGAATATTATTATTTTATATTGTTTGAATATTTTTGGAAAGGAATGGAGGAATTTTACTTTTTGCTAAATTGATTTCTGTCTGAACTTGAAACTACCAAGTTATGCTGTTTCTTTCTTTGTGTTAGTTGATTCCTACCATATTGGTTGTGAAGTGGATTTGAGCACAATACAGTATATCCATTTTGAAAGAGAAATAATAAAGAGTAAACATTCATTGCTTTACAACTGTCTTTTAGCACTGGGGATTTTTGAGGATGATACAGTTACAGAAAATTTTCAACAGATGACCTTACGGTGCACTAACATTTCAACTGACATTTTCCTACATGATTTATTCTTTGCCCAGTGGTCAGACAGTGAATCAGTCAAAGTGACTTATCTTGCCTCATGAAAAGGTGAAAAGGTATGTTCTCTATGACTCAACACCTTCCCTGAGGTGACTCAGGAAACACTTTTCAAAGACTCATTCTAACTCTTTAGTGGATCTATACTTCAATTCCTTTGAAAACAAAGAAATCAAAACAAAATAAATAATGTTTGGTTATTTTATTTGTAAAACATGACTTCTTCAAGACTTGATGGCATGTTTAAAATATATAACCTTTCTCTCCAACAGATATGTGCATGTTTTATTTATTGTGAGAATAATTCAAATGACTTTTTTATTTTTTGGATTATGGGCAAGAAAATTATGCACATATTTGGAAATCAGGCAATATTTAAAATTCAATGAGGATTTCAAAAAAAAAAAAAACCATTCTAGGTCCAGAAACATTTGACATTAAAAGACAAAACAATATATTTCTCAAAAAAGCTACCTAGCACTGGGAAGGTGACAACTCAAATAGATTTAACCAGAAAGAGCAGGTTTTCTTTTTTATTGTTGCAAAACACACACATACACACACACAAATATCCAGACAGCATATATAAATAACAAGGTCATTTGCTTTATTGAGAAGGTCAATTTGTTTTCTCCAAATAAGCATATGCACACAGTTATTCTTACCAAGTGCCAAAGCTTTTGCAATTTTAAGTATAGAGAAGACAAAGGCTGCCTTCCAGAATCCTGCCACCCCAGAGTTGGAATTCTACAGGTTTCAAGAGTCATACAAAATATATTTGCTGTTTCAAAGGTTATACAAGTTCAGTTCCAGGGGTTCATTATTCAAGAGTATAAAATGTCCTCCCAAATCAATGTGAAAGAAGACAGAGCTTACAGTGATTGTCAGAGAACAATGAAAGAGCAAGAAAAGAACTGGGCAGTCCATTAACCTCTTTGTCTTATGTCAAAGCCAAATCAGTAGTGAAAGGAAAAGGTAACATTGAGAAAGGAAAAGAAAAGCTCTGACTCCACAAACAAGGAAGGCACCTAGCAGAACTGTTAAAAACTTCAAATACATTATTTTTTTCCAATATCATCTGTAAAAGGTCTAGAAGGCTAAGAAATATACAACACTTGCCTACTAGAATGTGTTATTGTGCAACTTGTACATACATGCATACATACATACATACATACACACACACACACACACACACACACACACAGAGAGAGAGAGAGAGAGAGAGAGAGAGAGAGAGAGAGAGAGAGAGAGAGAGAGAGAAATGCACACATTCACATTCTGCCTCTACTTTGAAATAAAATAGAGATAAAGGAGGTGCATCATATCAGTGGAGTTCAGTAACTACATGTAGACTGGTATTTACAGAGCATAGGTTCTTGAGAGTTTAAAATAATAGTAATTTAATTAGGAAGCCTATTATTGTTTAATCAACGCAGATTTGGCCTGTTCCACATCGATACAATAGTAACAGTGAAATAATTTTAACATACATTTATCAGCATATAAAGCTTACAACTTTGCATCCCAGCTGTAAGATTTAGGTCTGTAAAAGAAAATAAAGGCTACAGCATTGTTGCACAAAAGAATCAGTGTTCATTTCTACTCTGCAGCAGATTAACAATTTTTGAAATGTAGAATATATTCTTGGTTTCTGATACAACTCTTTGCTAGATAATTACTTTAAGCTCTAGGCAGCTCAGGGTAGGGAAAGAGTTCCAGAAATGATCATAAATTGTGTAAGTAACTAGAAACTTCCAAGAGCTGTCATTGACCATAATGTTGATGCCTATCTAAAAGAAACAAATGACAAATCTGTGTCTGCTATGTATAAAACCATACTTTGTTTTTGGCATGAGAAAATACTTTTAAAATGATAATTTTGGGAAAGTTTCTAAAAAGGAGGGATACATGGTATATTGTGAGAATTAAATAAGAAAACGTGCATAAAACATAATAGTGCATATACATACATACATACATACATACATACATACATATACGTACATTCACCACAAAACATTTTGGTTACCTCCAGAACCCATATATTACAGTAGTCCTAAAATATTATGGAAATGAAAAATTTGTATCACATAATAAGCATGTTGTTATAATTCAATTCAATATTCATGTGTTCATTGTAAAGCTAATATAAGTAAGCTTACCTGATAAGTTTCATAAATATTGGTATATATAACTAACATATATAATTCTGCATTGTACAATAATACTTGGTAATAAACACTATGCATTTGTATGTGCATTTTCACTAAACTTTTATAATTGTTTTGGATGATATTTATTTTAATTATGAAAAGACATAACACAAAACAATATTCTTTTGCAACTGAAGCAACCTCCTAACAGTTATACTTTCAACAGTTCTTGACTACACTATAAGGCCAACTTTGATAGCTAATGTATATGATATAGTTTGTGCAACTCTACTCATAATCCTCATAAAGTAACAGTTGCTTAATGACACCTTTATCAGAATGTATCTCTACCATGAAGTAATGCATGACTCTATGTATATATGTATAATGCATATAAAAGACAGTAAAATACAAGTCAGAAGGTATTAGAATATAGACTCATTCAGTCTTTTGTATTGAGATCTTAGAATTATTAAATATTTTATAAAGTAATGAAGGCTTATAGTTTGACATAAATTTGCTCAGTATTACAATATTTTCTTGATTAGTATGAAATGACATTATTTCATTATTTGGTTTGAAGTCATTTTTTATTATGCAAATGTTATCTTTATTATTGAAATTAAATTATTCCATATAATATATACTAAGTATAGTTTACTCTCCCTCAATTCCTTCTAGATCCCCACTTCCTCCTTGCTTAATCAAATACACATGTTTGTTGCTCTTTCTCATCAGAACTCAAATAGGCATCAGCTCTTCATCCAAGAAGCAATTTGACGTCTTTTTCTTCTCTAAAGATGGACTTTAGTATGTTGTTTCCCAAACATATGGTTATGCTGTTTCTTGCAACATTTCTTTGTTTTTTAGTGAAAATGTTGGCATTAAGGTTTTTTTTTTCATTTTTTATTATGAATAAAGTCTCATTTTTTATCCATGTATCCCCTTGTTTAAACTCTCTTACCCCTCCTGCCACTCCCAGTCACTCTCTCTTCTCCCAATCTCTTCATCTCCTCCTCAGCAAGGGCAGGAGGTCCCAAGGTCCCAACGTGGCTTAGTTCAGCCTCCACTCCAGGCAGATCCAGTTTTCTCCCCCCAACATCAAAACTGAGTCAGGTGTTCCTCTAGAGGGTGTGGGATCCAAGGAGACAGTCCAAGGTGCTAAGGATCCCAAGCTGCTCAGTGGTTGTGGTTTGCAGTTTGAGTGTGCTTTGCTTTTTATTTAGAGTCCACTAATGAGTGAGTACATCTCATGCTTATATTTCCGGGTTTGTGATACCTTGCTCAGGAGGACATTCTCTAAATCCATCCATTTGCCTGTGAATTTTAGGATATCATTTTTTCTTACTCCTGAGTAGTATTCCATTGTGTAGTTGTACCACAGTTTGTTAATCCATTCTTCAGTTGAGGGGCATCTAGGTTGTTTCCAGGTTCTTGCTATTACAAATAACGCTGCTATGAACATAGTTGAGCTAATTTCTTTGGAGTGCAACTGTGCATCTTCAGGGTATACACCCATAAGTGGTATTGCTGGGTCCTTGGGGATATTGATTACCAGTTTTCTGAGAAACCACCATACTGCATTCCAGAGTGGCTCAAAAAGCTTACACTCCCACCAACAATGGAAGAATGTTCCCCTTGTTCTACAACCTCTCCAGCATAGGCTGTCATTTGTGTCTTTAATCTTAGCCATTCTGACAGGTATGCCTATGTATTTTAGAATATCATTTTTTTTTCTTACTGCTGAGTAGCACTCCTATACTAGTGTATAGGAGGGCTACTGATTTCTTTGAGTTAATCTTGTATCTTGCTACATTGCTGAAGGTGTTTATCAGCTGTAGAAGTTCCCTGGTAAAATTTTGTTGATTGCTTATGTATACAATCATATCATCTGCAAATAGAGACAGTTTTACTTCTTTTTTTTCCAATTTGTATCCCCTTGAATATTTGGATTTCTATTTTCTGTTTTTCCAACTTTGCATATTTTGCTCCTGCTTAGTGGGGTTTGAGATCCAGTCCTGGGGCCACACAGAAGTAGTTCTAGCACAACTAAATCAAGATGCAATTTCTGCCTCATGAATGAACCTTCTGCAAAGATAGCAGCAATTCTTCAAATATTTAGGCTTGAATACCAGGGAAGTGATGGAAATTCTCAATACAGTGCTAGAAACTAGAACTCAACCAAACTATTCAACTCACAATGTTTGTGTTCCGAAGGGAAGTCAGAAGGGGGGATTACTTTGGAATATGCCAGCGACTCTACACATATCCTTAGATAGTGACAATTTGAGTTTTAAAGGAGAAAGAAGATAATGTTACCTGGCTAGCACCTTCATGGGAATTTTTTCCCTCACATGTATGCAGCTTGAGTTTTGAAGGGGGTAATTCCACTTGTGGAAATTGAGTAGGACAGGTAGTCAGATAGCAAGGGTATGGAGTTTCAAGCCTTAAGAAGAGTATGCTAGCTGTGGGACTGAGAACTGGTTCTGGCATAAGCCCATCATCATTTTTTCTGTGTTGTTCTGTTTTGTTTTTGTTTGGGGGGGCAGAGATCAAACCTGGGGCTGTTGGTATGCTTTGCAAATACTCTGCCACTGAGCTATATAAGCAAACCTTGTTTATTATATTTCCATAGGGTTTTGGAAGATGATATTACTGGGGAAAACTAGAACAGAGTACATGTAGTTTTCTGCACTGTATTTTTTTTACTATTGCACATGAATCTTCAATTATCTCAAAACAAAACATTTAGCAAAATTAATTTATGAATTTATATAAACTAAAAAGAACATAAAGACAATCACCTAAGGAAAAGACATATTATTCTCAATACTTGAATAGAGAAAAAGAAGTAAAACAGAAAAAAATCAATCCATAAAATCAAATGGGTGAAAGCAAAATGACAAAGAGTAGAAATCAAAGCCAAATATTTTAGCACATAGCAAAATTTTAAATTGTCATATTTTTATGTTATAAAAATTCCAAACAAAAAGATCTATGGGTAATTTTAAAACAACATTCTAAAAACATAAGAACTTTTAAGAAAAAAAGCAATAAAGTGTGCAAAGAATAAAAAAGGACATCATTGAGGAAAGATTAATGAAACTCAAAATAAAAGCATTTGTATGCTTTTCTTTATTTTGGACATAATATGCTTCATCCTCACAGAATCAGTAGAGGTTATGAGAGAGAGATACTACCTAGTAATGAAATGGAGAAACTTAGTGGATCACAGAAAAGTTCTGTACCTATAAAATGTAATGATAAAGTTTTAATTTATGAAGTAATAATTGAAATAATTACAAGAAGAAGCAAACATACAAGGTTCAAAAGAAACCAAGGCAAACAGCTATCTGTGATACCTATTCCCATAACAAAGCACATAATAGCCTCTTTGTGATACTATGATTACTGGCATCCTGGCTCTACTGGGCTCTTCTCTCTCCACCCTATACCCCGAATTTCTTCATCTCATAGGCTTTCCTTCCTCAACTTTTTGTGCCTTTAAACCTCAGCTATTTAGGTTATGTGCTCTCTTTTGTCTTCCTCTTTTTGCCACATCAACAAGGTTATAGATTTGAAGACCATAGTTACTAATCTTGGACAAATGGGTAGAAATAGAACTCATGCAGGGAATGTTTAGAAAACATGCATTTTACTTTGTAAAAAAACCTTATAAATAGGCTTCTAAAATCATAGCCCAAATAACTAGAGAACTGCCCATAGTTTGGCAGTGATAAAGGGAAAGAGAAGAATAGCAACCTAAAAACAAACTGAAGAAAAAATTTTTTTAAAAAAAGCATTATAAACAATACCTGAGAGAAAAATTGAATACACAAATTTGAAAAGATTTTCAATTAATTACACTAAAAATATTTCACAATAAAATTCCTAAAGTGAAACTAGAACAGTACTGACAGTAAAATATTCATTTTCAATAAACATTAATGGAATTAGAAATGGTAGATCAAACTCCAAAAATGTAAAGAAGAAATGATAAAGATATCAGATTAATGAAATGGTAATTAAGATATATTGAATAAATTAGCTATTTCAAAAGCAACTTTCTTGAACAAGCCAATAAAATAAATAATGTTGTAGCAAGTTTTGCCAAAAGGTAAAATGTATAAAAAGGTGATTATAAAGACATTGCAGACAGAATGTTATAAATAATAAGTCAATACATTTTAAGTATGAAATAAAATAAAATAAAGCACTGAAAATTGTTTAACTTAAAAGCTGATTGCAGACAAGAAAAAAGAAAATCAAACTGCACTACTATGGACAGTCAATATGCTATTTAAATATTCTCATATAATATAATAATATCAATTAACAAAACCTATATAATCTTAAGGTTTTTTAATTGAAAGCATTTTATTGTTATATTTGATTATAATTTCCCCTCTTCCAATACATTCCAGATTCTCTCTGACTCCTCACCCACAATTCATTTCGCTTGTTTTCTCTATTATTAGCATACAAACATTTGAAAACAATAATGCATTAATATACAATAAAATAAAAATAAACCCGAATAAGACCAAACAAAATGTTGAGAGAAAAGAACCCAAAGAAATGCACAAGAAACACATATGTATGTAAACACACACGTATTGGCACATGTAGAAATCTAACAAGGCAACAGTAAAAACCATAATATCTACGTGGAATAGTAAGAGTAGAGTAGAAAGAAAGGAAGAAAGGAAGGAAAGAAGAAAGGACAAAAGAAAAAAAGAAAGGACTAAGGGGAGAAAAGTAAAATAATGCCCAAAGAAAGTATTGTGAGGTAAACAAGCAAAAAACTAAAACAACAAAAATAAACCTACAAAAATACTATTGAGTTTGTTTTATGTTGACCATCTCTACTCTTGGGCTTGAGGTCATCCCTTAAGGGTGGTTTGTATCTCCAGTGAGACTCTACTGGAGAAAACTCACTATTCATTTGAACGTGTAGGTAGTTTCTGGATTCAAGATGGGGGTTTGCATCTACTTTCTTTTCTCATCATTGGGTCTCCATGTGGCTTGGACCACTGCAGGCCCTGTGCATGCTGCCACAGTCTAAGAGTTCAAATGTACATCAGCCCTGCTATGTTTAGAGAGCATTGTTTTCTTGATGTTCTCCATGCCAAATTGCTCTTAAAATCTTTCTACCTCCTCTTCCACAAGGATTCCATGAGCCCTGAAGAGGGAGATTTGATGGAGGCATCCCATTTATAACTGAATGTTTCAAAGTCTGTCAGTCTCTGTGCATTGTCCAAAGGTAGGTCTCTGTATCTGATACCATCTACTGTGATGTTAAAGTTTTAAATCAAGTGGTGTCTGATTAACAGCTCACTCTCTGCTCCCTAGACAGCATCTTGAAGCTGTATCTTTACAGGAACAAATAATCTCAACCACATTTATAAAAATGTTTCTTCATGAGAGCTCCTCAACTATCTCCTTAAGTCTTTACCTGTTTATATTATTGAACCACGTTAGATAAAAATTCAGACCATAATACGCAGATGTAAAGTCAGGATCTAGGGCAGTGGTTCTCAACCTATGGCTCACAATCCCATTGAAGCTCTTCAGAACATTGGAAAACAGAGATATTTATATTTATAATTTATAATACTAGCAAAATTACTATTAGAAAGTAGCAACTACAATAGTTATATGATTTGGGGTCACAACAACATGAGGAATCATATTAAATGGTTACAGCTTTGGGAAGGCTTAGAGCTACTGCACTTATCAGTCATGTATCATCCATGCCATCATTGACTTTGTGGACTGTAAGCACCCCTTGTTGTTGTCAAAATGCCCATACCGGTCAAGCCATTTAAAAGCTAACCATGTATTTTCTTCATTTGGTTCACACATGTGTGTGTGGTTTGATAAGCCACACGGGAGCTTCTTCAGCTGAGTAAGTTTTCAAAGTCCTTTTATGTTATCTTGACATAAAATGTCTCTGTTAGTATATCAGTCATATTGCTTCTGACTAATAGAAAACATTGTACCTGTGCTAAGGATTGCATGTAATCTACATAAGTACTTTATTTTCTATCCACCTGTTATGAGCATTTTATCTGGGCACCCCTTGAGGGAGAGGGTGAGAAGGTAAAGAGTCTATGGCACAGACTTCAGGAGTCAGATGAGTAGTAGACCTAGACTCATTTAAAACAAACAGTAGACCCACAGACTAGTTTATTTGCTGTGTTGCTATGTTCTCTCTCTCTCTCTCTCTCTCTCTCTCTCTCTCTCTCTCTCTCCCTCCCTCCCTCCCTCCCTCCCTCCCTCTCTCTTTTCTCTAGCATCTTGATGATCATGTGTCACCAATCACCAGGCACAGAGGCAGACTTCAAGCTGGCTCAACAGGAAGAAGCTAGTATACATGGTTAGGCCTGTTACATCTAACAGGGCCACTTCAATTTCATCAGGATAGCTGGCTGTGTTCTCCCCACATATCCACTCTTTTATTTATTTCCTTTGGCAGATCAGTGGGAGTTGAGATTCTGTGCCTCGGCCTTGTTGTCCCCACTTCAGAGAGCATCCATCATAATGGATTGTGTCTGTCTCAGGTTGGCCTGATGAATAGGTCCTTACCCATTCTTGCTTACCAATCCTCAAGGGATTGCTACTCTGGGAAGCATGCCAGGGTGGGAGGAATGTTATTTAAAAGGCCACCTGCTGGATGACCATAAGCCACACCTCTATAACCTCAAGAGGAGGACTTCTGTCAGGAGATTCTAACACTGTGTGAGCACCTAGAGGGTGGTATTGTTGATGGCAGACAGCTGTCATGACAGCTGCTGTAATACACACTTGAAAATAATAATTAGTTGCAAATTAAGGCAGGCCTGAGCCTATGCCTGGTCATCATATGTGGAGCACCAATTAAGAAAATCAGGAGGTCAATATAAGGGGAGTCTGGACAAGACATGCATAGCAGACTTGGCAAGAGAGTCCCTGATTAGGTAGATGCCTCCCTAACTGGCCGAACAGACAAGAAAAGGAAAAGGGAGAGAGGGTCCCAGTGCTAGACAAACATATGGATGAGGATGAAAGAAAAAGCAGAAAAGGGAATCCCAATGCTCAGGAGGTGACAGAGTATACAGAACACTGCAGTGGGATGGGAGCAATTCATTGAACAATCACCTAGTAGGGGGTGCTAAACTACTCAGTGAGAGAAAAGGGATGTACAAAGGAACAACAACAGGGCATGCACCAAAACTAGAATCATTCAAATGCAATACCAACAGCAAAAGGCAAAAATCAAAAGTTCCTAACCAATGTGAAATTAGTGCCCATGCCTGTACGGGCACCAATCCCTGGTTGGAAGCTGGGCACCCCTTGGGGAAGCAGGTGAAAGGTACAGAGTCTATGGCACAGACAGCAGGAGTCAAGTAAGTAGTAGTCACAAACTCATGTAAAACAAAAGGCATAAGTGCAGACTCATTTACTGAAGGTACGGAGCAAAACTATATCCTCTCTCCCGATTTCCCATTGGCAGCTGGAGGTCTCCAGCTGTTGTATCTCTCTCATTGGCCTCCAATTACCAGTCAAAGAGGCAGATTCCAAGCTTCCTCAGCATAAGCATCCAGTGCACATGTCTAGACACATTACCCTCAACAGGGCAACCAAGTTTTATCAGGCTAGCTAACTGCATTTCCTCCATTTCCACCTCTATTTTTATTCTATGCCCAAATTGATTTAAAAGGAAGAAGACTTTAAGAATGTCCAAAAGAAGTATATGCAAGACTATCAAGAAAGGAACCTAAAAGTGTGTCAATAAGGAGTGTATACTTAAAACATTAAACACTTGAAAACTACAGGCCTGAAAACCATACAATAAACTACAGCATAAGTGCTAAGTGAATGAACATATAAACATTTCATTCTTCCTTTTTAATGGACAGTTTTGAAAGTTTAAGTCTTAGATTTTGGGAAATAATATCAGTAAAATGAGGAAATGGGGAGTGAGTGCATTTCCAAATGTGGGATTACCAGACCAATTTCAATTTCATTTTTACTAAGTAAGGGTGCACTGAAAGAAGTCAAGAGAGCATAATTTAGAATCCATAGCATGAAAAAAACATTCTAGAAAAATACTAGATAAATGTATTTCAGTAGCAATTAGGAAAACCAGAATTAATTTTATAGATAGTTGTAAAGTGCCAGCTCCTAAAAATCAACTTGCTTTCCATCCATTCTGCTCAGGGACTACACATACTGGCTCAGAAAGAGGATCACAGAATCAAAGTGGCTTATTCAGTAGCTTTCTAGCATCAAAAGCCTATTGCACAAAATATATTTGGTATTATAATAAAAACTCAGAGCCACATATTGGGGAAAAGCTGAAATATCAGAGAGACAAAGAACAAACCACAGCCAATTCTCACCTAGCCAGCTCCTCAGGCATGAATCCAAGAAATCCTCCAACTGCAGTCTTTCTCCTGAACCAACCATGGAAGTGGCTGAGAAAGCTGAACACCTCCCTTTTCTCCCTCTGCCCAACTATCTTATATCCTCCTTCAATATTCCTAGAGCTAGGATTAAAGATGACGGTCACTACTCCCTGACTTTCATAACTTGGCTATGTCCTCTGATTTTTCAGGCTATTTTTATTAAATATACCACCACAAGTGCCACTGACTCTGGGCCATTATTTCCCTGGGAAATGTATTCCCAATACATTTACTTGTTCAGAATGTTCATTGCACAAGGTACTCACATTGTAACAATGGACAGAGTTCATCTCTGTGTATGCTAAGAATTTTTTTCTTTTGGGAGATAGTTTTAAATAATGGTCTCATATGAAAACGAAATGGAAGAATTGCCAATAGTATTATTAGAAAATATGTAGTAAAGATCACAGCAATAAATTGGCCTGTTACTACCATTATTTAATAAAGAGGATCTTACTAGTAGGTGCTCTATTAAAACATGGATTTGGTAACATAATATTTGCAAGGTTATATAGATATATATAGACATACACACATGTATGCTCATGTATGTGTCTATAGATAGAAATTGAAGATATATGGTTCAAAATAATAAAACTACATTGTTCTCTTTCTAATGATATGCTTATTCTTTAGTATCTTGAATAAACCTGAATATTTAAGATTCAACATATGACAGTATAATGTATACCACTTATCCTAGCTAAAGCTACTCATGTTTTGCTAATCCCTGGTTTACTGACAGTGACTTTCATATAGAAAGACTTTGCCTGGTTTCCAAATAACTTAGATGTAATCCTGTAAGGATCAATATTGTATTTAAATTTCCTGTTCTATTTTCCCAAATCAGCATATACTTAAAATACATTAAACTGGATTAGATTATATAAAATATAACTTAACATTTTATTTAATGTTGTCTCCTTATTCAGCATCATTAAAAATATTATTAAATAGATTCAGTTACTAAGATGTTTTCAGTACCAAGAGTTCTTTCCTTCAAAAGCCTGCAATAATTGAACCAAGATTTGCTAATTTTTCCCTTTTCTGCAAAAGCAGAAGGAAAGTATTTGTAAAAGTTTGGTCTCTAGTATGGGTGTGACATGATCACTGCTCTACAAAATGCCTTCTCTCACATCATTGTTTTACTTCCCAGAAACGTTGTTTAGTACTCTAAATCTTACTTTGATTTGTTATTAACACTGTCTTGTATTTCTTAGACATATTCCAGAGGCATCATAGTTTTCTCTTTCATTAAAACTATAATTCTTCAGACAGAGAAAAACTTCCCTGGATGATATGCTTATAAAGGACAGTGAGGTACCTATGACTTACTGAAATGTAGAAATTTTTCTGCACCATCTAAATATATCAGTAAACACACACACACACACACTTATATCTCAGTACAAGTGTCTGCTCCTTTGGTGTCATTCTCTTACTCAGTCTCCAGATTTTGATTTTTTTCTGAGGAAATTGTCCCTTCTAGCATCATAATCTCTGTATTTTTTGAACATTTCACCTTCAAGGTTGAATTTTGAACCAACCATTAAATATAGTTCATGTTGAAGAACTGACCATTCCCAACGTGAGGATGTGAAAAGTTATGGCTTTCTTCTTGTTACACAAGGATCTTTTATTTCCTTAAAAGCATTTTTTTTTATTTTTCTTTATTTTGTATTTATCAAAAAAAAAGTAAAAAGAATTTAAAAAAAATGCCGAAGAGTTAACAATAACTATACAGAGGATAATAATCATAAGCATGGCTTATCAAGGGTGGAAATGCAAATAAGATTACTACACATATATTTTCTTTGTGTTCAGCTTTCCCTCTGAATTTTTTTTCCATCCCTGTATATCCT
>PVIH01013290.1:0-14272 GCA_004025045.1 Sigmodon hispidus
GATCTAAGCATTATTGGGTCAGTGGGACCATAGGACTGTCTGCTCCCTGCCCAGGGAGGGGATGGGGAGTTGCAGAGGAAAAAAAATGACCAGATGTGTTGGGAGGGGGAAGAGACCTTGAATAAGGATATACAGGGATGGAAAAAAAAATTCAGAGGGAAAGATGAACACAAAGAAAATATAGGTGTAGCAATCTTATCTTATTTGTATTTCTACCCTTGATAAGCCATGCTTATCATTCTTATCCTCTGTATAGTTCTGTATAGTTATTGTTAACTCTTCCACATTTTAAATTCTTTTTACTGTGTTTTTTTGATAAATACAAAATAAAGAAGGAAAAAAAAAAAGAAAGTTGTAGAACATGTAAGAGGTGGAGTCTCATTGGAGACCAATCTTGAGGTTTTATAGCTGGGGTCCACCTCCTTCCAATCCCTGCTTCCTACCTATAGACAAACTGTGACCAATTGCCTCATCCTCCTTCCAACAGGCCTTCTCTAATAAGATGGATGTATCTGCTCCAGCTGTGAGCCAGAGCAAATTTCCTCTCCACTTTTCTTTTCTATCAAGTTCAGTGTGGCTTTGTTTATTTTGAATCTTTGATTCACTTTGATTTAAGTTTTGTGCAAGGTGATAGGTTTGGGTCTATTTCCATTTTTCTACACACTACCATCCAGTTATGCCAGCACCATTTGATAAAGATACTATCTTTCTTCCATTGAATATTTTGGACCTTTTGTCAAAAATCAGGTGTTTATAGGTGTGCGGGTAAATGTTGGGGCCTTCAATTTGATTCCATTGATCCATAAGTCTGTTTCTATGGAAGTACTAGGCTATTTTTGTTACTGTAGCTCTATAGTATAATTTGAAGTTTGGGATGGTGATGGCTCCTGAGATTCTTTATTGAGCAAAATTTTTTGGCTATCCCGGCTTTCCTATTATTGCAAATAAAACTGAGTATTGTTCTTTCAACCTCTGTAAAAACTTGTGTTGGGATTTTGATGGGAAGTGCATGGAATCTGTAGATTGCTTTGGTAAGGTTGTCATTTTCACTATGTTGATCCTACCTATTCAGGAACATGGAAGATCTTTTCATATTCTTATATCCTTTTCAATTTCTTTCTTCAAACAATTAAAATTTTTGTCAAACCTATCTGATACTTCTTTGATTATAGTTACACTAAGGTGTATAATGCTATTTGCAGCTATAATGCAAAATAGAAATAAGGTGATGTTTCCATTGTTTCTTTTTCAGCCCTTTTATCTTTAGTGTATAAGAGGGCAGAGGGCTATTTTTTATTTTTAGTTAATCTTGCATCCTGTTACATGTGTTTATCAGCTGTAGAAGTTCCCTTGACGAATTTTGTGGGTCAATTATGTATACAATTATGCCATCTGCAAACGGAGATGTTTATCTTCTTCTTTTCCAATTTTTATCCCCTTAATCTCTTTTAGTTCTCTTACTGAATTAGGTAAAACTTCAATAACTATGTTGAATAGGGAAGGGGAGAAGAGACAGCCTTGTCTACTTCCTGATTTTAGTGGGATTGCTTTAAGTCTTTTTCCTTTTAGTTTGATGTTGGCTGTTGGCTTTTGTAAATCACCTTTGTTATATTTAGGTAATTCCCTGTGTTCCTGATCTCTCCAGGACTTTTATCATAAATGAGTGTTAGATTTTGTCAAAGGCTTTTTCAGCATCTAAGGAAATGATCATTTTTTTTTCTTCAATTGGTTTATATGATGGATGACATTTACTGTTTTCCATATGTTGAACTATCCATGCATTTCTGGGATGAAGCCTACTTTATCATGGTTAATAACATTTTTTATACTTTGTTGGATTCGGTTTGACAGAATTTTGTTGAGAAATTTTGCATCAGTGCATGAAAGAAATTGGTCTGTAATTCTCTTTCTTTTTTGCATCTTTGAGTGGCTTCGGTATCAGAATTATTGTGGTCTCATAAATAGAGTTTTGCAATATTCCTTTGCTTTATAATGTATGGAACAGTTTGAGGAGTATTGGCATTAGCTCTTCCTGGAATATCTAGTAGAACTGTGCATTAAAACCATGTAGGCCTGGGCTTTTTTCATTTGGGAGGCTTTTAATGACAGCTTCAATTTTCTTTGGTGTTATATGACTGTTTAAGTCTTTAATCTGATCTTGATTTAATTTTGGTAAATGATACCTGTCCAGAAAGCTGTACGTTTCTTCTTGGTTCTCCATTTTTGTGGGATATAGATTTTCAAAGTATGATCTGATAATTCTCTGGATTTCCTGGGGGTCTGTTGTTATGTCCCCCTTTTCATTTCTGATTTTGTTGATTTGGACACTTTCTCTCTCTGCTTTTTGATTCATTTGAATAAGGGTTTATCTATCTTGTTGACTTTCTCAAAGAACCAACTCTTAGATTCATTAATTTTTTTATATTGTTCTTTTTGTTTCAATTGTGTTGATTTTAGCTCTAAATTTGATTATTTCCTGCAGTCTACTCCTTCTATATGAGTTTGCTTCTAATTGTCCTAGGACTTTCAGCTGTGCTGATAGTTCTCTAGTGTGAGATTTCTCTAGTCATTTCATGAAGGCATCTAGTGCTATAAATTTTCTTCTTAAGAATGCTTTCATTGTGTCTTACAAGTTTGGGTATGTTGTGTATTTATTTTCGTTAAATTCTAGGAAGTCTTTGATTTCTTTCTTAATTTCTTCCTTGACCCAGAAGTGGCTCAGCTGAGTGTTATTTAGTTTCCATGATATTGTTGAACTCTTAACTTTAGATTATATTGATCTGAACTTGTACAAAAAGTTATACCCATTTTTTGTACCTGTTGATATTTGTTTTATTACCTAGTACGTAGCCAATTTTAAAGAATGTATCAGGGGGTACTGAGTAATATGTATATTCCTTTTCGTTTGGATGGAGGTTTTGGAATATATGTACTATGTCCACTTTGGTCATAACTTCTGCTAGATCCCTTATTTTTCTGTTGAGTTTCTTTCTGGTTGACCTAGCCAAGTGTGAAAGTGGCATATTGAAATCTCCCACTATTAGTGTGTCAGGTTTGATATTAGGTTTAAGCTTTAGTAGTGTATCTTTTACATATGTAGGTGCCCTTGTGTTAGGGGCATAGATATTCAGGCTTGAAATTTGTCTTGGTGAATTTTTCCTGAGATGAATAAGTAGTGACCTTCCTGGTCTCTTTTTATTTATTCTAGTTTTAATTCTATTATGTTAGATATTAGAATGGCTACACCAGCTTGCTTCTTAGGGCCATTTGATTGGAAAGTCTTTTCCCAATCCTTTACTCTGAGTCTTTGTCTGTCTTTAAAGTTGAGGTGTGTTTCTTGTATGTAGCAGAAGGATGATTTCTGTTTTTGTGTCTATCATGCTAGGGTATGACTTTTCATAAGTGACTTGTGCCTATTGATATTAAGGGTTATTAATGACCAATGATCAGTATTTACCATCTTGAATGTTTCTGGGGGAAAAGGCATTTCTAGATGAAAGAGTGATTTTAAGGGAGCTTGAACAAGGATATACACAGATTAAAAATATGACTTTATTCATAATAAATAAAATCATAAAAAGAGTATGTGAACATTTCTCTACCTTACAAACTCATGATACTTCATCTGTAACAGGAGGAAAAGTAGAAATACTACAAATGTTTGACATTTAAAGCTGAACAGATGTGAACCAACAATCCATCACTGTGTGTCTGGCCAACACTAATGCTATTTTCTAAATAGTTTCAACTGAGCTAAATAAATGTAAAGCACTGGTATTTATGTCTTATGTTAATTGTAGTTAAAAATGTATTCAATAACCATTACTTATTTTTTTTTATTTTAGAAGAAAGCATTGAATTTTCCAATAAGTCTTTTTATATTTCCTGGTGCTATGAATAATAAAATTGTCATTTTTATAGAGATTCCTTTTTAAATTATCATGAAATTTATTTTCTAATCCTTATTTACAATTTATTGCACTTAATTTTCCTTTGGATTCTGAGATACTCTGTTGATTCATGTCCAGAAAACATATAGCATATATATATTTCTATTTTTTAGTTAAGTCTAAAGTTAGATTTCTGTTCATTAGACTTAGATTGCTATTGTTTAATGTATATTAAGTAGAATATATGACATAACATCATTTATTTAATATTTCTGTAGAGCACTTGACAATGTACTTGCTGTTGGGAAAGACCTCAGTAGGTCAGACCATTCTAATTAGCAGTTTATACCTTCTGTCTATCATAATAACTACTATCATTCACTTTGGTTCTGGCAGATAATGTTGAAACTTGACCTCTTTCACCCTAGAATATAGTTATCATCATTAAAATATGAGAATCCTTTTCAATTCATGCACTTCTTAACCATACTCTGACTTTGATAGAGAATAATAACTATAATGATGCTTCAAATATTACAGGTTTCTCTTCATTGGTTATATTCCTCAGGTCTTTCTTAATTTGTCAGAACTTAGAGACCCTAATGAATGAAAATGTAGATGTACAAGTGGGTTTCAAGTAATTATGTGCAAAAATCTCCTTTTGCTATTATCCCACTTTGTTATTCTAATGATGTTAAGAACCTTTTTGTAAAAGAATTCTCCCTTTTTTACTCAATATGATCCAAGCACCAGACAATGATGCTTCCTGCTTCACAAGGACTAGAAAGTCCAGATGACCAAATCTGCATCATAGTGATCTTAGAGCTCACTGAATGGCCTGTTATTCTGCTCTACTATTTCCAGCATTTTCTGAAAGATCAAGGTCAGAGTGAAATTTCCATAGAGATTTGGTTCTAGTAAGAAATCATTCTCCTGTTACTCTTCAAAGATTCTAGAATGCTAGCAAGGTATTATCTATTGCATTGAACTCTTTTTAACCAGGGAAGTTTCCTATCTCTCTCCTGATCATAAGGAGTTTTTGCTTTTTTGTTGTCATTTGTTTTTCTAAACACAATATGTTTCTGTGTTTCTTCTGGGAAAAGATGTAGCATTCCTACTTTTATGACTTTGGGATTTTAATTCATAAAGAAGGAGAATACAGGCAGACATCTGTCTCTCGTGTACTGGTAGTTTTTTATTTTTGTTCTTTCTTTCTTTTTCTGCCATGAGTTTCATCCCATATGCTAAGCCTTCTCTGTGGATGTTCTGAGAAGAGCCTTTAGTTCATGTGTTTCCCAGTTTCTGGACATCTCAGGTAATTCTGGATTTGTAAAGGGCACCTCAAATCTACAGAAAATGTCATAGAGGCTTTTTACTCAAAATCTTGCATCAACAGAACACATCTGCTGTCATATTCCTTTCAGCAAAGTTACGGAGGTATTATTAGAAGGACTTTAATTTTTTTTTCCAGAGAGCCTGGTGGTAGACCAAGGCATAAGAATTGCCTTAGTTTCAGGGCTCCATTGTTTAATTACTGGGTTTCTATACAAGCTTTCCTTCAAAGTCAGATCATTTCCTGCCCCTAGAGAAGAACATCAACTAGGTATCCATATATGATAACAGGGCACTAGAAACCCTCTCACAGATATCTACCCTGGCTTTCGCTTTACAGCTGTTCATGTAAAAAACAACTGTTTTTGTCTGAGGGCTTATATTTTTCTGTAACTCATGTGCTTTAAACATTGTGTCATGTTGACTGGAAGCTCAACGCCTTGGGCTTCAGGGATTTTCCTGTCTTGTGCCTACAAGGCTGGCTGAAGGCTATCTTTGTGTAGCTTTTTGCCCCCAAGCAATATCAACTCAGGTAACTTGGTTCAGGCATTCCCTGTTGGATCCGCCTCTCAGGTAACATATCCTCAGTTACTCCTGTGCTCTCAAATAGGTCCATTTCCTCTAGATCAATTCATTTTTTTCTTGTCCAGTAGCTCTCTTTGGCTTCATACTCCATTCCTCTCTTATTTGCACATGGAAGAATCATCTACTAATCTCTCTTGTTTGGTTTAATCTGTATGGGCCTGTGTGCCTGTTTTCCCTTTAATGGGGACCCCCATGTATGAAAAGGAGAGATAGCTAGACACAAACTTGATGGACACAATCTTCCTACTTGTGTATCTGCTGAATGAGAACTATTATGTGCCTTATGATTTGATATCATGCTGTCTGTGCAGATCACTATATTCAGCATCTTAAAGGGAAAGGCATTGTGGAGGCAGCTCCATCTAGCTCAGGTAGAGTCCAAGCTCAAGGTCAGTATTTTCCACAAGACTACCCATCCCAAAAACACACTCAAAAGTTGCATTTGCTTGGTGTTGCCTATCTAAACATCCATCTTATCTAGGAAGGCAAGAGATGGTAGATTACTGAAGAGATTGTGCCAGGTTGCATCACAAAATGATTTCCAGGCTTCCCTGGCCTAGGATTTGACACTCAGCGCTATGATAATTACTTGTCTCTTTCTTCTTTATTTGCTAGTCCTTCTAAATAGCTGTGATTAGTTGACCTCTTTTCTCAGTTGTCTTCATTGCTTTTCAACCCTATGTTGTTGCTCCCCTGTTATCTAATTCCTGGAGGAAAGAAAACATGATTGCAGAAAGAAGCTTCAAATTTTATAGAAGAAAAAAACAAATCACAGAGAGAGCTTCCATTTGCAAATGATTCTTTAGAAAGGGCCTTTGACAGTTGACAAGACTCAAAGCATCTTTGCCTTACTGAGAACAGTAGTTGGTAGCACTGCATGGCCATCATGGTCCCACTGCAAGTGGAAGCTGCTGTAGAACTTTTCCGGCCCATTTGAGCCCGAAATTTGGACCTGGCCCATGGCGGCTTTTGTCCTCCAAAGAAATGAATCACACACTTATATTAATTTCATACTCTTTGGCCCATGTCTCAAGCACATTACTAGTTAGCTCTTTCATCTTAATTCAACCCATTTCTAGTAATCTACCTGCCACGTGTCCTGGCCCATGGCTCACCTGTATTCCTTACATGTTTCTTCCTCTGGGGTCAGAAGAAGACTGGTTAACTCCACCCTCCTTCTACCTGTCTGTGCTTTGATCCTCCACCAACTTCTGTGGTGCTCCATATAGGCCAAAACAGCTCCTGTATTTTCAAGCATACAGAGAACATTTTCACCACAGGAAGCCTCCACTTGAAAGACCTGAAAGAATGGGACAGACTATAACAGCCTATCACTGTGGACAATTTTAGTTCAGTATAAGTATACCTTTACACGTGAATATAACAAAGAAAGCAATGGTCCAAAAAAGATTAAGTTGAGAAAAAATATGATAAAAAACATGTAAATTAATGCTAGTAAGCATACACTAAATGTTAATAGAGCTAGCTGCCTTTTCCCAGATTTTCTCAGGACTGACCTATTTAAACATAAATGCCTAGCATGTACTATAGATTAATTCAAATAAGGCACAAAAACAAGGCAGAAGGCCATATCCAGGTTCAAGGTACTTTGAGAACATCACTCAGCATATATTTTTCACCAGATTAGATTCTGTAGCTATGTTTTGATATCAAACAAGAATAAACTCATCTTACAAACTGAGTGTAAATGTTTAATGCAGGAGGCAGAAAACATGGCCAAGAAAAATTCAGGGAACAAAATGCGCTTGAGGTTAAAGGCCCTTGTGGATCTTGTCTACATACTTCACTTTGGTGATTTCCTCATGCTCCTTTTCCAAGGCTGCTGTGGTGGGGTCCATCTCTGCATAGGTTTTGTTTTTGGTTCTGAATGATATTGTGCTCAGACTGCTCTGCCAGCTCACTCAGGTATTTCTCTGTGTTCTTTTGCACTGCATCTTTCACTGTCTTGGTCAGTGTCAGTCGGTTTTTGTCCACCCATTTGTCCAGTCACCTGTTAAAGCCCACATAGTGTACATAGAATTCTTCTCGGCCTTCCTTATCGTTCATTCCAGACTGGATCACTTCTGCTGAATGTTTCTCCGATTTCCATGGTGACTTCTGGTTCGCCATGCTCACGGGTCAGCGGAGAGATGCAGCCTGGAGAACGGGCAGGGCCCTCAACTACTGCATTTTCGCTGGCCTGGGCTAGCCTTCCCCCACAATTCCCGAAATAATTGCAGCAACTGCAGCTGTTGCTCCATGGGCCGCCATTGCGGTAGCCAGAAGATAATCTTGATTTGCCACTTGTCCTTGCAATAGCAAGTAAATTCTGAGATTTTGTGTAAATTACATTTATCAGTAAATATCTCAAAAGTCTTAAAGCTAGTTCTAGGTCTGGTGCCTTGTCTCACACACACACACACACACACACACACACACACACACACACACAGAACTCTGAGATGATCAATTTCTAAAGTATACTTTTATCAAACTGATAAGTATTTTCAACTTATTTTATATTCTAGTGCTACTAATAAGAGTATTTAAATCTGCATATTTCTATTCTATTGTGATCCTTCTCTGATGCTCATGTTTATTCCCTGAAGATGATTTATACAAGCAATCATTCATTAAATCATTCACTGTAGTTAGTAAACACCTCCCTCCCCTCCTTTCCTCATAGAAAATGAAAACAAAAATTTTACGTGTGTGTATGTGTATATGTGCATGTTGCTTGATTTTTCTATGATCATTATTTTAAATAACAGTAAATAAAATGAACATGTTAAGAAACATATTAATGCTTTATTTTCACCAAAAGAAATAATTCCTACATATTTATAGTTTATTATCCTTGTGCATTCTAATGTGCTACTACTTGCTGAAAGTGGAGAAAAACCCTTCCCTGGAATGGAGACATAGATAACTCAGAGACTATAATCTGGTTGCAACTGTTTGTCAAGAGATTCTTGCTTTGGGGCTTTTAAATGATGATCTGGTTTCCCAAGGCTGGAGTGACATCTGACTGCTGTGAAGGTTCTTGTTAACATGTCTTAGCCTTCTGCTGCCAATAATGAAAGGTAAACAAACCAAGAGACAGGACCAGAGAATCCTAACACATTCATGCTGTGCTTATTGCCAGAGGTGCTGTGCTGATTGCTCTGGCTTTTTTCTCTTTGCCAACTTGGATCCATTCCCTCCCTTAAATTCTTCCCCACAGAGCTGCTGCCTCACCCCTTCAAAAGACAATCCTCAAGAGAGCAGGGGACTTTCTTCTTCTCTCTAAGATAAAGCCTTGCTTAGAAAAATCCACTCACGAGCTTGCAGCCCAGCCCAACTGCACAACTGCTTCCTGCAGATACAGTCTGACTATCAAAGCCCATGAAGCATGAGCTGAGCTCATATTCTTGTATATGAGGCCAAACACTCTGCAAATACTTGTTTAGGGTTTTACTTAAGCTTATTATTTTTGATGTTTATTTCAAAGGAGAAGGATTACATTTAAGTGTAATTCATTAGCACAAGTGTTACTGACTGGGTAAAGATTGAGATTGTATATAGAAAAAAGCCTGAGGAATAAGAACATTGTAAAAAAATATCATAACTAATATATTTTTTAAGTTAGCATGTTTAAATATGCAGTAAAGCAGAGAATAAAATTTGTCACTAAAACCTCAGGAAGTTATAGTACTAAATAAGTGATGGATGTGGATAGAGTTTATAATCAAAGACATGTTTTTTTTTTAAATTATTTCTTTCATTCTCTCCTATTGCCAATCCACACAACTACCTATTCTGTTTTGCTTTTAAAAATCAGACAAAGAAGTAAGGAAAACCATGGAGCTGTGTACCCCGGTTCTCCCCGAATGTCTGGTTGTGTGATTGGTGTATTCCACTGTACTTCACTGAAGGAAACTTCAGCTGCCAGTAGCTCCTTCACTACTCTTGAGACTTATTGCCAGGCTCCCTTCATCTATGATGAGCATTTTGTCTGTCTCTAGATTGCACAAAGGTTGTGGGTGCTGAGAGTCTCTGCGAGGTCAGGTGTGCACTAATTTATAGCCTCTGAAGAACACGGTTTTCTTGAAGTCTCCCACATCTTTGGCTTTTACTGTCTTTCTGTCTCCTTTTTTTTTGAATAGATCCTTTAGCCCCGAGGAGAGGTGTGTGGTGAAGACAACCACCTACGAGTCCAGCATTAAGTCTATTTTTCTGCATGCTGTCTAGTTTTGGGTCTCTGAGTTAGTTCTCACCTACTGCAGAAGGCAGACTCTCAGATGAATGAGTTCATTGCTTTTCAATAGAACATTTTTCTCTTTCTGTAATCTTGTATTCTTTCTATGTGTTACCATAATTTTTAAGGCTTAATTTTTTTCTATACATCTTTTGTGCAGCCTGATATTTATAAATACCTTATTCAACAGTTATGAAGGAGAAGCATTTAGATAAACTTTAGGTTAAATTTGGGCATAGTATTTTTCAGGTGCTGCTGTTTGAATTTGAATTTATATACTTGAGTTTTATAACTATAGTTTTCATTTCTTTTATCTTCTATTGCATAAATTCTACTTGGTATTATTAATAAAAACCAGTAACCAGATATTGGGAAAAAGCTAAAATATCAGAGAGACAGAGAAACAAGCCTCAGCTACTTCTCACCTAGCCACTCCTCAAAGCCTCTCAGTCCTAGGCTGAAAGGGAATGAACTCTCAGGCAAAGGGAAGAACTTCCCCCTTCCTTTTTCTCCGCCCAGATATCTCATTTCTTCTTTCAATTTCCCTAGGCTAAGATTAAAGGTGTTTGATCCTAAAGGCTGGAATTGAAGGTGTGTCTTCCTTAGTGCTGGATTACTGATTAAAAGTGTGTGTCATCACTGATAGAGTATTGAGATTGAAGCTGTGAGTCACCACTCCCTGGGCTTCCTGAGTTTGTCCAGTCTTGATTTTCAGACAAGCTTTATTAATACACAATATATTAACAAGTCACCCTTCAATAGTTGTTTATTGGCCATGGGCTAGAAGGGATGATAGAACTAGCATTCTCAGACAACACCACATACCAGTCATGAGGGCAGCAAGAGTGATGGGAAAGATTATTAAGGTTCACATTTTACCAGTAAGTGAGTAGGCAGGGGCCTAGAATATTGATGGTACAGCCTTGGGTTACCTCTGGTTCATAGGCAAGATTATAGACAAAGGAAGATTCACTGGATTCAACTTCAGCCTGATCACTATGGAGCATTTACTTGACAAGCCAGGCTGTTGACCAGGGCAATGGCCAGGGATCACTTGAGGTATGCCCCCTTGGACAGTTTTATGTTGTCATTCTCTCCCTAGGCACTTAGACAAAAGGCCTTCAGATTCTGACAAAGGAGAAAAAGAAACAAGAAAGTTTGCTGATGGACACATCTTCCTCACTCTGCCCTTCAGGCAGAAAAGTGACCACAGGGACAGCAGAGAATAATGTGCAACAAGATGTTGTGACAGTTGCCATGACAATATCCTTATTGGACAATTTTTGGATAAAAGCCTGGCTAGGATGACCATGTTGGGCTTCAGAAATGTGCCTTCCAAATAGATATGGTAGCCACTCAGAGCCTTGTAGACAGCATCCAGGACCTTTTTAGCTACATACTAACAATGCATCAAGTCACAGTCCCCATCAGGGAGGATTTCAGGCTATCCAATTGATACAATGCCATCCTGTTGGCAGATGCTGGCATAATAATGGGGAAGGAAAATGACATTTTCCATTATGGCAAGGACTGAATGAATCATTTTTTTCTGATTGTTTTTGAATCTTTAGAACACAATGCCACTTGGAAAAGTCACCTCCATCCTTCTTTTCCTGGGCATAGCATTTAGATAGCCATCTAGCATTAGGGCGATAGTCTTGTCATTGGTTCCTGGCAGGGGCCCCATACTCATACTTATCTATCTTAATGTCCACAACATTGCTCTTGGATTTGATAACCTAAGAAAAGGGACATCCATCATCAGCCTTATGATACACTATCTTCTGGAAGAGGATTACCTATCAGTGCATGGATCACATACTCATCAGTAGACAGCAGCAGCTGACTGTAGAAACACCTATTCTCTATGTTTTCAATGCTAACAGACTGTATCCACTTGGCAACATTTTCAGTGGTCTCATCTGTATAAAGGATGCCCTTGCTCTCAGCTACAATTTGGTGAGCACTGTTGAACAACTTTTTCTGCTCCCGGGTCAGTGCTCTATAGATAGAACATTGTGCTGGAGACAGCACATTACTGGCACAGGAAAGGCTGGGTAGGCCAGGCAGGCTAAAAGACTGAGGAGCAAACACTGCAGGGCACCAGAACCCCTTTTTGCAGTGCATTCCAAGAGAAGCACCCTATTCACTATCATCATTCTTGATCAAGTGGATTATCTTACCACTTCAGGATATCATCTACAGCCAGGATCCACAGAGATATCCATACTGACACTACCGCATCTATTATGTACTCAGTCATCCAGTTAAGATATCAATTTAGTTGTGGAAACTAAAAGCTGATATCAATTTTTAAATTGTTTAGTGTATGTGTATAAGGAGGATGTGAGTGTGGATCACTTGTGAGAATTTACTCTATTATATTTGCTTTTGGGGTAATCTTTGATTTGCAGGACTGGCAGCAACTGTCTTCACTCAATAAGGCATTGGGTGGACCTGACATACTTCCTTATTTATATTGAAATAAAGTTGTTCTCTCTTTTATTAAGTATGTTTTGTGTAATTATATGGAAGTATACTCTTAATATTCTGAGTGGTTTGTGGATGTTTACTATATCAATAGGCTGCTTCCTGTTTCATTTGACACTTAATTTTGCTTTTTTAAAAACGTGAATATCGGGGCTGGAGAGATGGCTCAGCGGTTAAGAGCACCGTCTGCTCTTCCAGAGGACCTGGGTTCGATTCCCAGCACCCACATGGCAGTTAACAATTGTCTGTAGTTCCAGTTCCAGGCAAACACCAAGGCAAATAAGTAAATAAATAAAGTTAAAAAAACATAAATATTATAAGTTTCTTCTTTGTTTTTACTTTGTACCTACTCATCATCAATTTATATTCCTTGAAACTCACTAAATTTTTACTTTTCCATCACCAAAAAAGCATTTTTTTATAATTTGAGTTTCCATTAGTTTGTTTCCATCAAGTTACTATTTTATTTTCTCTATTAAATTGATAAAATTTGACAGTTAATAAATTGATTTTTCTGATATTTCATGTAAATAATATTTTCTATAATTTCTATGAAATTAATATCTTATCTTTGCATAATTGCCAAGTAGTATATTAGTTACCTGGTGACATATTAGAGTTCCTCAAATATGTGATTAAAAATAGCCTTCTCCTTATGTGTAAAGAGCAAGTTTTAAGATAAGCTATTCTTTTTATACAAACACACTCTATTTTCAATAGCAGCACATACTTATTCACACTACAAAGTTCAAAACCTCAATCATAATATCTGTAAGTATTATGTTAAAATTACTGTGGCTAGAAAGCTTTTTTAAAAATAGAGACTCACTTTGTATTTTTATAAAACTTATTTTACATTGTGAATAATTGGTCCTGTTTTATCTTGTCATTCAAGAATAATTATGCTTCTTTTTCTAAATATGTTAAAATTGTCAGCATTCTATTTACAAAAAGGTTGAATTCTGACTTTTACCAACATTAACCACCCATTGTATTTTATTTGGGTACATTCAACTGACTTACATATTTGGGCATTTTCTTTTCTTTAGCATTAGCTTTTGACTACATGGAAAGAAAAAATTATCAAGGTAGACTAACTCAAACCATGATAGATCAGCTCCCATGAGCCATTCTGTGGTAATAAAAGAAATGCCTGAGAGTAGTGAAGGTATAAGAAGCTTTTTGTTTTTATTTTTGTTTTTCTTTTATGAATAAAGTGTCACTTTTTATCCATGTATCCCCTTATTCAAACTCCCTTCCCCCTCCCTCTCCTCTCAGTTACTCTCTATTCTCCCCATCAACTTATCTTCTCCTGAGCAAGGGCAGGAGGTCCCAAGTTCCCAAGGTGACTTAGTTCAGCATGCACTCCAGGCAGATCCTCTTTCCTCACCCCAACATCAAGAAACATTTTTATCTGAAGATAATCATGAATAAATTTTTATCTGACTGGTAAATAAGGATGGTAGCTTTCCCTTTTACTTCTTGATAATAATCTCAGACTCTGTCTCTAATCAATGGCATATCTAGATATTTCTGCATTCTATACATTCAACTACATATCTTTCATTCATATGGCCATACATCTCTATATGCCATTACATCTATTTTCACATCTTTCTTTTACATATATTTCCCTTCTACATCTTCTTTTCATCTTTCTTATCTCCACATAATTACAAATCTCCATGCAACCATAGCTTATTCATCTCAAATACATATCTCCCACAGCTACCTATCT
>PVIH01013290.1:14372-59291 GCA_004025045.1 Sigmodon hispidus
CACACACACACACACACACACACACACACACACACACACACACACACACACAC
This sequence comes from Sigmodon hispidus, assembly GCA_004025045.1. Classification (NCBI taxonomy): domain Eukaryota; kingdom Metazoa; phylum Chordata; class Mammalia; order Rodentia; family Cricetidae; genus Sigmodon; species Sigmodon hispidus. The sequence goes on from PVIH01013290.1 coordinate 14,426, forward strand.
ACACAGACATTCTGCGTAGCTTCATTCCTACATTGCAATTACTCTTACATACTCTCAGTCATACATACTAATTCTTCCTTCTCTCTTCACCCTACTTTGCTTCTATTCTCTCACTCTCTTAACCAAAATCTGGGCAATTATATGTTACATTTTTAGGTCCCAATTCATTCTCATAATACATGAAGTCATACAGTGTTTCTCAAGCTAGTACAGTCACAGAGAATGGCCAGTGTAAGTGCTTGACCTTTCATGTAACTTTTTCCCAGACAGAGAATGACATTGAAATTCAGTACATAACAATAACAGTAGCAGGTTGAACCTTGAGTGTTCAGGATACATGTAAAAAATTCAACTATTGTTGGAGGGGAGGTGTCTCAAAACAGCCTGGCCTTCATTTAGCAACAAACACCTAAAAATTAGTTTTTGTGTATTTTCTGCAGGAGCAGTTTAGTACAACTGAATTTGTTCTGAAGCCTAGAATTATGTTTTAGACTGAAAATACCATTACTTTCATGTGTCATTAAAGAATAATATTCTGATATTGTTTCTGTACATCAGAAATCAATTTTCTTGACTGTCCATAACTGTAAGTATGCCCAAAGATATAAATACCAATGGGCTGTAGAAACACCCCTGCAGCTGCTCTTATTAAGGAGGTATAGCAGTGGCACCCAAGAAAGTTGCAGACAGAAAACAACTGGTCACCAACAGTCAGTGACCCATGGCTATGCCTGGTGGAGTTCCTCACAAGGGAATTATACATCTGGTGGAAAAACTTGTTAAATACTAGTTGTCATCTGCACAATACTCCCAGTGGCATTCAGCCCTAAAAAATAGGGAAATAAACTCTCTGGATATAGTTAAGACAGATAAAATCACAGTAAATGTTTGCCTTTTATGAAAACATAAATTTCTGTTTCTAGTACAAAGCTCTGTAAAAGATAAGCAGTAATTGGAGTAAAAGAAGAACTGATATTGTATCTTGTGGGGTATATGCTAAGCAAAAGAATATGTTTTATTTAAATATCAGCATTTATTTCAAAGTAATTTTTATTGTAAAATTGATACAAAAATCTACAAATTAAATCAAATAATATAGTAGAAGCTAGAAAACCCTGAATCTAAAAAAGGATTTTAATAATCTATTGTTTATAATTCCAAAGTCATTTTCAAGGGTGGCAATAAGTGATGCTCTTTGAACAAATGCAATATAAGTATTTGAGAAGAGGGGAGTTTTATAAGCATAAGCATCAAGAATTGAAGGTACTCAGTGAACAGAATGTTGCAGCAAAGAAATTCAAGTATTATTTTAGGTTATGTTCAGCAGTGTACTGCTTTAAAAATTGAACAAATGTTAGAACCATTGTCTAAAACTAGAGTCACAATGGGAATTATTCATTTGAGATAAAACACTCTAGATTGAAATTTGTTTCATACTGTAAACCTAAATTGGTATATAGTGACATCCGTTAGAAATAGTTTTCTGGAGGTTGCAAAAATTATAAGAAAATGTATCAGTTAGAATTTAGAAATCCTGGGGCTGGAGAGATGGCTCAGCGGTTAAGAGCACCAGCTGCTCTTCCAGAGGACCCGGGTTCGATTCCCAGCACCCACATGGCAGCTAACAATTGTCTGTAGTTCCAGTTCCAGGCAAACACCAAGGCAAATAAATAAATAAATAAATTTTTTTTTTAAAGAATTTAGAAATCCCATCATGAGTATACCAAGATTGTGTATAGCCATTAACAAGGAGAGTTTATAGGATATATCTACAGCAAAGGACATTTAACTTAAAGATTGCAAAATGGACAAGAAAATGGAAATAAATATGACACAGGGATATATGATGGGAATCACAAAAGTTAAAAAGCTGCTTGACAAAGATCCATCAGAGGTGAGCTGCATGATGCTTGCCATGCCACTTTTATTTTTGATTTTCAAATGTTGCAAGCTTGGGACCTTTTAAAATATTTACACAATTTGGGAATATTGGATTGAGAGAAAATTTCTTATTTATCATTTATGGCATCTCCAAAAAAATACTTCTTCTAAGGTTCCCAAGGAAAGTCCTGAGCATACTACCCCTCTCACTTTAGATATATATCTTCATCTACTTGATGGTCTCCTTTATGCCATGGAGGTTGTGGCACACAGAAAGAAGTATCTTTATGAGGCTATGCGGTATTCTTGAAATACCGCTGTCTCTGTATTTACTCAGGAACAAGATGATCAAAATGAAGTAAAATTAAGATGATCAAGAAAAAAAAAAAGATTCAGCAAACTAGAGGAGTTGTATTACAAGTTCTATTCTGCAGTATACTCTAGGAATTATGTGTCATACACAGCAACACAGTTAGATTGCTAAAGTTTCCTCTGCCATACATAAGGATTTACATTGATGGACAAATAATGGTGTGGAAAGATAATAAAATAATGATGTGCCAAGACCTCAGGAAAGTTAGTCAACTCAGAGCTAAAGAGATGTCATATGCCAAGGAGCAACAGCATTCCAGATTTAGACATATCAACAAATTCCATAAAGATATAAAACATAAACACTGTATTATTACAGATATTATATAATATTTACAGCAACTTTGGCCTGGAGATTTATATTGTGTCTATTGCCAATTGAAACTCTGACTATTAAGAGTAAGTAATACAGTGCTCAAGACATGGCAATGTGCCCAGATTGGCTTGGAAATTTTCTTTTGTCTAGCATCCTTGAACTCAAAAAAGGTGAAAGACGAATAATGGGCTGCCATGTGTCTCTAGATGCTTACAAGTTGGGTTATGGGGTTAATGAATATTTGTAAGATAACTTTATTTACCAATGATGACCAAACCATAGGGAAAATGACTGTAAAAAAACCTCTCTGTTTTGCTATTGTATATCAATGATAACTAAATAATACGCAAGTGAAATAAAAATGTGTCCAAAACAAAAATGGTATTATCTATATTTTGGAGTAACATGAATGTATCCCTGTGTACTGAATTCTGTATGAATAAGGAAGCAAACTGATTACTAATCAGTTGGGGTGCAAGATTCTCACCACCACCATGGCCTGGCCCACTTTTCCATTTGCCTCTTCCTTTCTTCCTCTCTGAAAACTGTTGACCACCAAAGATGGCCACTGGATAATATCAGTTTTATGTCAATAAAGCTTGTTCAGCCACTTTGGAATACAATATGGAGGTTTCTCAGAAAATTGAGAATCAATCTCCCCAAGGACCCAGCAATACCACTTCTAGGTGTATACCCTAAAGAGGCACATTCACACTCCAAAGGTATTAGCTCAACTATGTTCATAGCAGCATTATTTGTAATAGCAAGAACCTGGAAACAACCTAGATGTCCCTCAACAGAAGAATGGATTAACAAACTGTGGTACATCTACACAATGGAATACTACTCAGCAGTAAGGAAAAATGATATCCTAAAATTCACAAGCAAATGGATGGATTTGGAGAATATCCTCCTGAGCGAAGTATCACAAACTCAGAGAGATAAGCAGGGGATGTACTCACTCACTAGTGTTCTCTAAACAAACAAACAAGAAAAAAAGTCAAACATGCCCAAGCAGCAAACCACAACCACTGACAGCTTGGGATCACAAACACCCTGTACTGACCCTTCAAACCCCAGTCCATCTATAGGAACACCTGACTCACTCTTGAGGGAGGGGGGACAAAACTGGATTTGGCCGGGAGTGAAGACTGATCCAAGCATTATTGGGACAGTGGGACCATAGGACTGTCTGCTCCCTGCCAAGGGAGGGGATGGGGAGTTGCAGAGAAGAAAAATGACCAGATGTGGTGGGAGGGGGAAGAGACCTTGAATAAGGATATACAGGGATGGAAAAAAAATTCAGAAGGAAAGCTGAACACAAAGAAAATATATGTGTAGCAATCTTATTTGCATTTCCACCCTTGATAAGCCATGCTTATGATTATTATCCTCTGTATAGTTATTGTTAACTCTTCCACATTTTTAAATTCTTTTTACTGTTTTTTTTTTGATAAATACAAAATAAAGAAGGAAAAAAAAACTTTAAAAAAAAGTAATTCTTAGAAATGAAGGAGAAAAACATTAGAAATCAGAAACAAGTCAGAAGATATGAGATAGCACAAAGATGTAAAGCACAAAATTTAATGCATGTTGACAACTAAATTCTATCTGAGATGCTTGATATCAACTGAATCCATGAAGGACTATGTGGCTGGAAAGCTAATCACAATAGAACACAGACAGGTGAGTGATGCATAGAAAAAAATCCCTATTTCACATGATAAAATTTATCTGGAATGTTGGCAGTAGCCTTAACTCCATTGAACATAAGAGACACAAGTAACTCTGGCAATATGACAGAGACTTGACTATGTTTATATTCATTCCTGTTTCAGGCAGATGTAATATGTTTGGACATGGTAGGACTACAGACAAATATAAAAACATAGGTTGAATATTTGTGCTAGCAAAAGGGGGTGTGGCATCAAGTGAGACACAAAGAATCCCTTCTTTTTTATTTTTTTTTTTGAAAATCAATATCAAATATTATTTAAGGAAGCAAAATATTCAGAATAGATAACAAAAAAACTCATACATAATAAAACTTCTCTCTTCTCTAAAATACATAAAAATAAAAAAATAAAATGTAAACTTCTCAAGCCAGGTTAGGCTCAGCTACAGATAAAGAAAACACAGTAGGTCACAGCTGATGCCCATGGATGTACTATGACCAATACAAATTTCTGTGAAACAAACCTTTTACAGACAAACAGACAAACTGGAAGTTTTGTTTTGTTTTGGAGTTTGTGTGTGTGTGTGTGTGTGTGTGTGTGTGTGTGTGTGTGTGTGTATTTAAATCACTTTATTCACCCATTGTCTTTCTTTTTTATCATTTTATTTATTTTATTATAAATAAAGTCATATTTTCTATCCTTGTAAATCCTTATTCAATGTACCTCCCCCCCCTCACACCCCCCAGTCACTATCTCTTCTCCACATATGCCATCTTCTCCCCAGCATGGGCAGGGGATACCAAGGTCCCAATATTGCTCAGTTCAGCATCCACTCCTGGCAGATCCACTTTCTTCACTCCAACATCAAGACTTAGTCAGATGTTCCTCTAGAGGGAATGGGATCCAGGGTGTCAGTCCAAGGTGTTTCAGATCCCAAGCTCTTCAGTGGTTGTGGTTTACAGCTGGGGCTTGCTTTGCTTTTTGCTTTTTTGTTTAGAGCCCACTAATGAGTGAGGACATCCCCTGCTTATCTTTCTGGGTTTGAGATACCTCACTCAGGAGGATATTCTCCAAATCCATCGATTTGGCTGTGAATTTTAGGATATCATTTTTTCTTACTGTTGAGTAGTACTCCATTGTGTAGATGTACCACAGTTTCTTCATCCATTATTCAGTTGAAGGGCATCTAGGTTATTTCCATGTTCTTGCTACTATGAATAATGCTTCTATGAAAATAGTTGTGCTAATGTCTTTGGAGTGCGAATGTGCTTCTTTAGTGAACACACCCAGAAGTGGTATTGTTGAATCCTTGGGGAGATTGACTCTCAGTTTTCTGAGAAACCACCATACTGCATTCCAGAGTGGCTGAACAAGTTTACACTCCCACCAACAATGGAGCAGCGTTCCCCTTGCTCCACAACCTCTCCAGCATAGGCTGTCCTTCGTGACTTTTATCTTAGCCAATCTGACAGGTGTCAGGTGGTATCACAAAGTTGTTTTGATTTGCATTTTCTGATAGCTAAAGAAGTTGAATGTCTTTCAGCCATTCATTATTCTTCTGCTGAGAATTCCCTTTTTAATTCTGAACCCCACTTTTTGATTGGGTTATTCAAGGTTTTGGGCTCTAGTTTCTTGAGTTCTCTTTATATTTTAGAGATCAATTCTCTACCACTTTTAGGGTTGATGAGAAGCTTTTCCCATTCTGTAGGCTGTGATTTTGTCCTATTGACAGTGTCCTTGGCTTTACAGAAGCTTCTCAGTTTCAGGAGGTCCAACTTATTGATTGTTGTTCTTAGTGTCTGTACCAATGGTGTTTTATTTAGGAAGTGGTCGCCTGTGCCAATTAATTGGAGGGTGTTTCCCACTTTCATTTCTATCAAGTTTAAAGTGGCTGGGTTTATGTTGAGGTCTTTGATCTACTTCAATTTCAGTTTTGTGCAGGGTTTGTCTTGGATCTATTTGCATTTTTCTATACACTACAAACCAGCTATGATGACACCATTTGTTAAAGATACTATCGTTTTTTCCATTGAATATTTTGGGCCTCTTTGTCAAAGATGTTCATAGGTTTTGGGTTAATGCTGGGGTCCTCAGTTCGATTACATTGATCCATAAGTCAGTTTTCATGCCAGTACCAGGCTGTTTTTATTACTGTAGCTCTGTAGTATAACTTGAAGACAGGGATGATGATGCCTCCTGAGGTTCATTTGTTGAGCAAAATTGTTTTGGCAATTCTGACTTTCCTGTTATGCCAAATGGAATTGAGTATTGTTCTTTCAAGGTCCAAAAAGTATTGTGTTGGGATTTTTGATAGGCAGTGCATTGAATCTTTACATTTCTTTTAGTAGAATTGCCATTTTTACTATGTTGATCCTACCTTTCTAGGGATATGGGAGAACTTTCCATTTTTTTGTTATCCTCTTGAATTTCTGTCGTTAGTGATTTAAAATTTTTGTCAAATAGATATGTTACTTCTTTGGTTATAGTTACTCAAATGTATTTAATGCTATTTGTAGGTGTTATAAATGGTGATGTTCCTCTTGTTTCATTTTTAGCTCTTTTATCTTTAGTGTATAGAAGGTCTGCTGATTTCTTTGAGTTAATTTTGTTTCCTGCTACATTGCTGAAGTTGTTTATTAGCTGTAGAAGTTCCCTAGTAGAATACTGTGGGTCACTTATGTATAAGATCATACCATCTGCAAATAGAGATATTTTCACTTCTTCTTTTCCAATTTGCATCCCATTAATCTCCTTTTGTTCTATTATTGCGTCAGCTAAAACTTTGATAACTATATTGAATAGATAAGGAGAGAGAAAACATTCTTGTCTAGTTCCTGATTTTAGTGAAATTTCTTTGAGTTTTTCTCCATTAACTTTGATGTTGGTTGTCGGCTTTTTGTAAATTGTCTTTATTATATTGAGATATTTTCCCTATATCCCTGATCCCTCCAGATCTTTTATCATAAAGGAATGTTGGATTTTGTCAAATGATTTTTCAACATCTAAGGATATGATCATATTTTTTTCCTTTAGTTTGTTTATATGATGAATGACGTTAACTGTTTTTCATATGTTGAAACATCCCTGCATTTCTGGGAGGAAGCCTACTTGGTCATGGTGGGTGATATTTTTTATAGATTGTTGTATAAGGCTTGCCAAAATTTTGTTGAGAATTTTAGCATCAGTATTCATTCATGAGGGAAATTGGTCTGTAATTCTCCTTCTTTGTTGTGTCTTTCAGTAGCTTGTGAATAAGGGTAATTTTGCCCTCATAAAATGAATTTGGCAAAATTCTTTCAGTTTCTACGTTGTGAAATAGTTTGAGGAGTAATGGTAATAATTCTTCTTTGAATGTCTGGTAGAATTCTACACTGAAATCATCTAGACCTCTGCTTTTTTTTACTTGGGAGGCTTTTAATGTCAGTTTCAATTTCCTTAAGAGTTATAGGTCTGTTTAGGTAATTAATCTGGTCTTCATTTAACTTTGGTAAATGATGCCTATCCAAAAAGCTGTCCATTTTCTAGGTTTTCCATTTTTGTGGAATATAGATTTTCAAAATATGATCTGATAATTCTCTGGATTTCCTGGAGGTCTGTTGTTATGTCCCCTTTTTCATTCCTTATTTTGTTGTTCTGAATACTCTCTCTGTGCTTTTTGATTAGTTTGTATAAGGGCTTATCTGTCTTGTTGAATTTCTCAAAGAACCAACTCTTTGATTCATTGATTCTTTAAAGTCCATTAATGAGCGAGTACATCCCCTGCTTATCTTTCTGGGTTTGTGAGACCTCACTCAGGAGGATATTCTGCAAATCCATCCATTTGCCTGTGAATTTTGGGATCTCTTTTTTTTCTTACTGCTGATTAGTACTCCGTTGTGTTGATGTCCCACAGTTTGTTAATCCATTCCTCTGCTGAGGGACATCTAGGTTGTTTCGAAGTTCTTGTTAGAGTGTCTATTGTATTGAGCAGTTTGCTGAGTATTGGTAATAGCTGTTATTTGAATGTCTGATAGAATTCTGCAGTAAAAACATCTGGACCTGGGTTTATTTTAACGTGGGAGGCTTTTAATAACAGCCTCAATTTCCCTTGGTGTTATAGGTCTGTTTAGGTCTTTAATCTGTTCTTCATTTAAGTTTGCTAATTAGTACTTGTCCAGAAAGCTGTCCATTTCATTTGAATTTTCTATTTTAGTAGAGTATAGGTTTTCAACATATATCCTGATAATTGTCTGAATTTTCTGGGGTCTGTTTTTACATCCCCATTTTATTTTCTGATTTTGTTAATTTGAATGCTCTCTCTTTGTCTTTTAGTTAGTTTGGAAAAGGGTATGTCTATCTTGTTGACTCTCTCAATGAAGAAAATTTTTGATTCCCTGATTTTTTGTATTATTCTCTTTATTTTGTATTGATTTCAGCCCTAAATTTGAAAAGCCTTTTGCAGAGTTGTTAGGACTCTTGTGTGTGAGCTTTCTCTCTCTCTCTCTCTCTCTCTCTCTCTCTCTCTCTCTCTCTCTCTCTCTTGGTCTCTCTCTCTTCATTTTTATATAAGCATCTAGTGCTATGAATTTTACTCTTAATACTGCTTTTATTGTGCCCCTTAAGTTTAGCATGTTGTGGATTGATTTTCATTAAATTCAAGAAAGTCTTTAATTTCTTTCTTAACTTCTTCACTGACCAAGAGGTGGTTCAATGTAGAGATGTTCAGTTTCCATGAGTTTGTAAACTTTCTGTGATTTTTGTTGTTGTTGAGTTCTAACTTAAGGTCATGGTGGTCTAATATGATGCAAGAGGTTATTCCCATTTTTTTGTATCTATAGATATTTGACTAATGGCCAAATATTTTGTCAATTTTAGAGAAATAATATAAAGGCGATTTACAAGAAGCCAACAGCCAGCGTCAAACTTACTAGAGGAAAACTCAAAGCAATCCCACTAAAGTCAGGAACTAGACAAGGATGTTTTCTCTCCCCTTATCTATTCAATATAGTTCTTGAAATTCCAGCTAAAGCAATAAGAGAATGAAAGGAGGTTAAGGGGATACAAATTGTGAAATAAGTGAAACTATCCCTATCTGCAGATGATATGATCTTATACATAGGTGACCCACAGAATTCCTATAACTGATTAATACCTACAGCAATGTAGCAGGATACAAGATTAACTCAAAGAAATCAGTAGCCCTTCTATACACTAAAGATAAAAGGCCTGAAAAAGAAATAAGGGAAACATCACATTTTATAATATTTGCAAATAGCATAAAATACCTTGGAGTAACTGTAACCAAAGAAGTAACAGATCTATTTCACAAAAATTTTAAATCACTGAAGAAAGAAATTGAAGAGGATATCAGAAAGTGGAAAGATCTCACATGTTCCTGGATAGGTAGGATCAACATAGTAAAATGGCAAATCTTCCAAAAGCAATCTACAGATTCAAGGCACTGTCCATCAAAATCCCAATACAATATTTATGTACCCTGAAAAAACAATACTCAACTTCATTTGGAATAACAGGAAAGCCAGGATTGCCAAAACAATTTTGTTCAACAAAAGAAGCTCAGGAGGTATCACCATCCCTGTCTTCAAGTTATACTATAGAGCTACAGTAATAAAAACAGCCTGGTAACTGGCATAAAAACAGACTTGTGGATCAATGGAATTGAATCGAGGATCCAGTCATTAACCCAAAAACCTATGAATATCTGATCTTTGACAAAGAGGCCCAAAATATTCAATGGAAAATACATAGTATCTTTAACAAATGGTGTTGGCATAGCTGGCTCATAGTGTGTAGAAAAATGAAAATAAATCCAAGTCTGTCATCCTGCACAAAACTCAAATCCAAGTGGATCAAAGACCTCAACCTAAACCCAGACACTCTGAATTTTATAGAAAATAAAGTAGGAAATACCCTCCAACAAATTGGCTCAGGTGACCACTTCCTAAATGTAACACCAGTGGCATAGACACTTAGAACAAAAATCAATACATGGGACTTCCTGAAACTGAGAAGCTTCTGTAAAGCCAAGGACACTGTCAATAGGACAAAATCACAGCCTATAGAAGATTTTCACCAACCCTACAAGTGATAGAGGATTAATCTCTATAATATATATAGAACTCAAGAAACTAGAGCCCAAAACCTTGAATAACTCAATCAAAAAGTGGGGTTCAGAACTAAAAAGGGAATTCTCAGCAGAAGAATAATGAATGGCTGAAAGGCACTTGAATAAGTCTCAACATCTTTAGCCATTTGAGAAATGAAATCAAAACAACTTTGTGATATCACCTGACACCTGTTAGATTGGCTGAGATAAAAGTCACAGAGGACAGCCTATACTGAAGAGGTTGTGGATCTAGGGGAACACTGCTCCATTGTTGGTGCGAGTGTATGCTTGTTCAGCCACTGTGGAATGCAGTATTGATTCTCAGAAAACTGGGAATCAATCTCCCCAAGGATCCAGCAATACCACTTCTGAGTGTATTCTCAAATGATGCACAGTCACACTCCAAAGGCATCAGCTCAACTATGTTCACAGAAGCATTATTTGTAATAGCAAGAACCTGGAAACAACCTTGATGTCCCTCAACTGAAGAATGGATTAACAAACTGTGGTACATCTACACAATGTACACTACACTACTCAGCAGTAAGAAAAAATGATATCCTAAAATTCACAGGCAAATGGATGGATTTGGAGAATATCCTCCTGAGCGAGGTGTCCCAAACCCAGAAATATACGTAGGAAATGCACTCATTCATTAGTGGACTCTAAACCAAAAAAGCAAAAAGCAAAGCAAGTCCAAGCTGTAAACCACATCCCTGAACCTATTTCACACATTGTTAACTGAGAGTCTCCCCCTTTATCTGTCTCTGCAGTTGACATTTAAAATTATAAATTATTTATTTGCTTATTTTTAACTGCTTTCATACTTAAATTGAGCTACTTTATCAGACTGAATCAACATTTAACTAATTAGCTTATAAACACATGTTAAATTATTTTTAAGTTAGTGAACTTAATCCATTTTTATCATATTTATAATATATGTAGATTTAAAGTGGGAGAAGTTCTGAACAAAAAAATCTCTCCATTAACCCAGTCTCTTCTGCTGCTTACATCTTTAAATTCATATCCTCATTCTCTTCCAAAGTTTGCTGGGTCCCCTGAACCAGACTTGTGAGTATTTCTCATTCCATCAGAATTTCAGCAGAGGAACATCAGACATATGTAATGTTTAAAAATTAGTTTGTTATTTAGTTTTCTTTTCTCTCAATATGGGATGTTGTCTCTCACAAAACTGATGGGTTCACTCTCACATTTATATCTGACCCAATGCTCATTACTTCAGTTAAGTGACCTATGATAATAAACACAATACTGAGATGATCCTGAGCCTCGAACCCTTCAAATATATAATCCAAATTTAATTTATTTTTAAATATTTATATATCATAGCACACTACACTTTTATTATATTATTGCACACTATTAGTAAAACACAATTTATAGTATATATTTATTTTATTATTTCTTTTAGCATAGCTGAATTTATTTCCATATATTTCCACACAAAACAAATATTTTCAGAAAAGTATGCCCCTATAATTTTTTTATTAAATGAACAATATAACATTAATTATAATGTCTATTTAAGAAGTATTTTGATTTTTTTTGATATTTGTTAATAATAACAAAGCTCATTGGAACCTATATATTCTTAGCAGTTTATGTTACAATCATAAAGTGTCTTTAAAATATTTTAGGATCTATAAAATAAAATTTAAAATTATAGATAAAATTAAAATCATTATGATAGTTTACATATAAGAAATTATAAAATATTAAAACAATGTATAGTAAGTTGAATTTAAGAATATTTATTATATTTTTGTTAAAAAAACAAACAGAAAACAAAAAACCTTCTCAGGTTTGCAGTTATTGAGGCTACATGAAGATTTGTGAATAGTCTATGCAGCATTGCCAATGGCCCCTACAGTTTGTTTGTACATTTCTTCTGTGGAAGATGTCTGATACTATCAGTAATATTTATTGAGTAGTATCAAGCAAGTGCATCAAATAATTCATAATACATGATTCTTGTCATATAAAGTGCCTTCCTTGCTGGGCTGGCTCTATGATGACATAAAGGTATGCACTGAATGTGTAGTTTTTCAATTTCTCCCATATCTCTAGTTTATACTGTTTATCTTCCTTCCTATGATCATAAAATATATAATAAGTTATTTATAATATATATAATATACATACATATTAATGAAAGTTTACTTGGTGACAATTTTGTAATTTCTTCATAGTGATTTAAAACAATCATATTCAATATTTGAAAAAAATATAGCAAAATAGAAGAGGAAAAGTTTGTGGAAATACCTAAATTATGTCTCAAAATGTGATGCAATTGACAAAATTTGCAAATAATAAATAAGCAGAACAAGCATTGAAATATGAAAAATGTAAACATGTACAATAAACATGGATAGAGGAAAAGACAATAGCAGTGTGGAGATAAAGAAGCCACATTGAGTCCATCTTAAAATTTCTCAAGAAAGAATAAATTAGATCCTTATTTATTTCCTTCTGTATTTGCAGCATTCATAGATTAAACAATTAAATACTTTAACTTGAACAGTTGTCCTTGTAGTATTATATTAATGCAATATTTGTATAGCTTTGCTTTTTTATTTCAGATACCCAACTATAAGCCTCTTATCTTGCTTTTGTTGTGCAGAATTGCCACAGCTGTTTTGAACATATGCTTCTGTGCACACATGCATACACATAAGATCACTTGACTCTATACTCGCTTGTTTTTCTACAGACTTTTAATGTGATACTCAGGGAATTTCTCAATATGTTTTAATTTACTTTTACAATCTAACCTTTATCTTCTCTCAATTATTCAAATATTTGTCTGGACATAGGTGTTTTTTTTTACAGTAACTTATTGTAAATGATATTGACATGAGCCCTTCAGTTTGGAATTCTACTATTTAAGATTATATCCCTTTACTGACTGTGCGACAAACGAAAAGTGTCTGGTACCTTGTTCTTGACAAGTGGTTAATGATTGTGTATTATTTTAAAGTTGACAATTAAAAGAAGAAAAATTCTAAAGACTGTCCCACAAAACAAACAAAGAAAAAACAGTGACTCACTATCATTCAATTAAACACCAATCTTGGTATTGTTATAAAGGGGCTTTGCATACAAATTAGAGTAGTAGTCAGAGGACTCTATATTAGATTATTCTTATTAAACAGCCTGAAATAAAGTAATGGTATGAGTTTTTTAAAACCAAAATCCAGTAAAGTAGAATTAAAGCAACAAATTCAGAAAGTAGAGAAGAGACTTAATTAGGGTAGGCACTCAGTGAGCACTCAGATTTCCCAAAACCAAGTAGGACACTGCCTGAAAAATCACAGAAGCAATTCACCTCAAGAACCTTATCAAAAAAATCCAACATGTTGATTCCTGGGCTTGGGTCCTATGAATCCTATGTCAGAAATTTGATTCATTAATATGTAACAGATAAAAAAATCAAAAATTCTCATCACAACATGAAACAGAATAGCTATAGAAACAATAACATGTAATTTATATCTATGAAAAATAAGAGTAAATAAGTAAAAGTCCATTTCATGCCTAGTTATAATGATTCTTTTTAAAATAAGAGCTTCCATGTTTTGTGCCAAAACGTGGAACATAGGCTAATATTTATTTGAGAATTAAGTTAGGGAATAGACCAAAGAGTAGGCATACGTCATATTGAAAAATATCAAAAACAAAACCCAACAGACAACAGCAAATGCCTAGCCCATAGTACAGAAGTTATATCAAATTGGTTTAGGAAGATAACAAAGGAGAGACAACACAGTGAAAGGTTTCAGATGGCTGACAATGTTCTACTTCTTCATTCTTAATTTAAATTAACACAGTATATTTTGATCACATTTTCCCCTCCCTCAGTTCCTCTCAGGTCCTTCCAACTGCCCTACCTACTCACCTTCATGTTCAATGACTCCTTAACTTAGGCACTGCCTTTCTTGCTATACAATGTAAAAGGATGAAAATGGACATTTTTCATGGAGCTAATTTGATTTATCTGTCCATAAAATGAAGCCATTTCTAACCTCAAGTGACATTAAGACAGCATGCAACTTATGATTCACGTTGAGAATTAATATTGCATCAACTATTAGCTGTTAAATATCACTTGAAATCTTAATTTAATATTCATATTGCTTTTGAACTCCAAGCAATGGCATCTAGGCAGCTGTTTCACAATGTGGAACAAATTTCATAGTTTGACACATTGTGCATATTTGTGTATATGAGTGTTTTATGTATTTAATCATTGTAATCCCTTCAATATTATTTTGAAAAATTAAATTGGCTGTTAGAAAAGATGGTAAATTTAATCTTGCTGCCAAATTTCTTTCTCGTTTTTTACCTGTTATTTATTTTTCTTTTTTAAAATTATGAATAAAGTCACATTTTCTATCCATGCATATCCTTCTTCAAGGTCCCTTCCCACACCCACACCCTCCAGTCACTTTATCTTTTCTACATCTCCCCATCTCCTCCCCGGCAAGGGCAGGAGGTCCCAGGGTCCCAATATGGATTAGTTCACCATCCACTCCTGGCAGATCCCAGTTTCTTCACCCCAACATCAAGACTGACAGGTTTTCCTCTAGAGGGAGTGGGATCCAAGGTGTCCAAGGTGTTTCAGATTCCAAGCTGCTCGGTGGTTGTGGTTTGCAGCTTGTACATGCTTTGCTTTTTGCTTTTTTGTTTACAGTCCACTAATGAGTGAGTACATACCCTGCTTATTTTTCTGAGTTTGAGACACCTTGCTAAGGGATAATCTCCAAATCCATTCATTTGCCTGCAAATTTTAGGTTATCATTTTTTCTTAGTGCTGAGTAGTACTCCATTGCATAGATGTACCATAGTTTGTTGATCCATTCTTCAGTTGAGGGGCAACTAGGTTGCTTCCAGGTTCTTGCTATTACAAATAATGCTGCTATGACCATAGGTGAGCTAATGCCTTTGGAGTGAGAATGTGCGTCTTTCAGGTATACACCCAGAAGTGGTATTGCTGAATCCTTGGAGAGATTGATTCCCAGTTTTCTGAGAAACCACCATACTGCATTCCACAGTGGCTGAACAAGTTTACACTCCCACCATCAATGGAGGAGTGTTCATCTTGCTCTGCAACCTCTCCAGCATAGGCTGTCCTCTGTGACTTTTATCTTAGCCAATATGACAGGTGTCAGGTGGTATCACAAAGTTGTTTTGATTTGCATTTTTCTGATAGCTAAAGAAGTTGAGCACTATTTCAAGTGCCTTTCAGCCATTCATAATTAATCTGCTGAGATTTCCCTTTTTAGTTCTGAACTCCATTTTTTTTATTAGGTGATTCAAAGTTTTGGGCATTAGTTTCTTGAGTTCTCTATATATTTTAGAGATCAATCCTCTATCACTTGCAGGGGTGGTGAAAAATTTTTCCCATTCTATAGGCTGTCATTTTGTCCTATTGACAGTGTCCTTGGCTTTGCAGAAGCTTCTTAGTTTCAGGAGGTCCCATGTATTTATTGTTGTTCTTATTGTCTGTGCCAATGGTGTTATATTTAGGAAGTATTCACCTCTGCCACTTCACTGGAGGGTATTTCCTACTTTCTTTTCTATCAAGTTCAGAATTGCTGGGCTTTTGTTGAGGTCTTTGATCCACTTCAATTTCAGTTTTTTACAGGATGTCAGGCTTTGATCTATTTACATTTTTCTATACACTACGGACCAGCTATGCCAACACCATTTGTTTAAGATACTATCAATTTTCCATTGAATATTTTGGGCCTCTTTGTCAAAGATCAGGTGTTCATAGGTTTTTGGGTTAATGCCCAGATCCTCAAGTCAATTCCACTTATCCACAAGTCAGTTTTTATGCCAGTTACCAGGCTTTTTTTATTACTGTACCTCTATAGTATAACTTGAAGTCAAGGATGGTGATGCCTCCTGAGGTTTTTTTGTTGATATAAAATGTTTTGGCAATCCTGGCTTCCCTGTTATTCCAAATGAAATTGAGTATTGTTCTTCCAAGGTCATAAAAATATTGTGTTGGGATTTTAATGGGATGTGCACTCAATCTGTAGATTGCTTTTGGTAGAATTGCCATTTTCACTATGTTGATCCTACCTATCCAGGTCATGGGAGATCTTTCCATTTTCTGACATCCTCTTCAATTTTTTTTTCAGTGATTTAAAATTTTGATCAAATAGATCTGTTACTTCTTTGCTTATAGTTACTCCAAGGTATTTAATGCTATTTGCTGCTATTATAAAGGGTGATGTTTCCCTTCTTTCTTTTTCAGCCCTTCTAATCTTTAGTGTATAGGAGTGCTACTGATTTCTTTGAGTTACTCTTCTATCCAGATACATTGTTGACGTTGTTTATCAGCTGTAAAAGTTTACTGGTAGAATTTTGTGGGTCACTTATGAAACAGTCATATCATGTGCAAATAGAGATAGTTTCACTTCCTCTTTTCCAATTTTTATCCCCTTAATCTACTTTTGTTCTCTTATTTCTTTAGCCAAGACTTGGAGAACTATATTGAATAGATATGAGGAGAGAGGAAGGACATCCTTGTCTAGTTCTTGACTTTAGTGGGATTGCTTAGAGTTTTTCTCTATTAAGTTTGATGTTGGTTGTCATATTCTTGTAGATCGCCTTTATTGTATTTAGACATTTTACCTGTATTCCAGATCTTTCCAGGGCTTTTATCATCAAGGAGTGTTGGATTTTTCAAAGGATTTTTCAGCATCTAAGGATATGATTGTGTGGGGTTTTTTTCCTTCAATTTGTTTATATGATGGATGACATTTACCGTTTTTCATATGTTGAACCATCCCTTGCATTTTGGGAGGAAATTGACTTGATCATGGTGGATGATATATTTTATATATTGTTGTACACGGTTTGCCAAAATTTTGTTGAGAATTTTATCATTAGTATTTATGAGGGAAATTGGTCTATAATTCTCCTTCTTTGTTTTGTCTTTGAGTGGCTTGGGAATTAGGGTAATTGTGGTCTCATAAAAGGAATTTGGCAATATTCCTTCAGTTTCTACTGTGTGAAATAATTTGAGGAGTTATGGTAGTAATTCCTTGAATGTCTGGTAGAATTTTGCACTATAACCATCTGGACCTGGGCTTTTTTTACCTGGGAGGCTTTTAATAACAGCTTCAATTTCCTATAAATTATAGATCTGTTTAGGTATTTAATCTGATCTTCATTTAATTTTGGTAAATTGTACCTACCTGTCCAGAAGGCTGTCCATTTCCTCTAGGTTTTCCATTTTTGTGGAATATAGATTTTCAAAGTATGACCTTATAATTCTCTGGATTTCCTAGGGTTCTGTTCTTATGTCCCCCTTTTCAGTTCTGGTTATGTTGGCTTGGATAATTTCTCCCTGCTTTTTGATTAGTTTAGATAAGGACTTATCTATTGTGTTTACTTTCTCAAAGAACCAACCCTTTGATTCACTGATTCTTTCTATTGTTCTTTAAGTTTCAATTGTTTTGATTTCAGCTCTACATTTGATTATTTCCTGCCGTCTACTCCTTCTAGGTGAGTTTGCTTCTAATCATTCTAAGGCTTTAAGCTGTGCTTTTAGTTCTCTAGTGTGGGATTTCTCTAGGCTTTTTTTTTTTTTTTTTTTTTTGACAATACCATGGAGAAGTTTTTTTTTTTTTTTATTTTTAACATGATTTATACTTTTTTTTTCTTCTTCTGGGCATAGTGGTTTTATACCTAGAACCCAAACTCAGGAGGCCAGGGAAAAAGTGTTGGGAGTCCAAGGGTAGTCTGGGCACAAACAGATAGAACACAACAGAAGAAGTGCAGAGCCGATAGCTCTGTCTGTAAAGTGATTGCTGCACAGACATGAACCAGGGTTCGGTCTCTAGAATACACTGAAGGTCTGAATGCGGTGCTGTACATGTTTGAGCCCAACAAAGAAATGGCAAAGTCAAGCCCACTCCTGGGGCTTACAAGCCATTCAGCCTAGCCTACTGTAGACATCTAGTACTGTCAATTTTCCTCTTAAAACTGCTTTCATTGTGTCCCACAAGTTTGGGTATGTTGTGGATTCATTTTCATTAAATTCTAGAAAGATTTTGATTTCTTTCTTAATTTCTTGCTTGACCCAGAAGTGGTTCAGCTGAGTGATGTTTAGTTTCCATGAGTTGGTAGGCTTTCTGTAATTTTTGATGTTTTTGAAGTCTAAGTTTAGGCCCTGGTGGTCTGATATGATACAAGTGATTATTTGCATTTTTTATATCTATTGATATTTGCTTTATGACCAATTATGTGGTCAATTTTAGAGAAGGTTCCATGTGGTACTGAGAAATATGTATATTCCTTTTCATTTCAGTGGAGGCTTCTGTAAATATCTATTAAATTCATTTGCATCATAACCTCTGTTTGACTCCTTATTTCTTTGTAGACTCTCTGTCTGGTTGACCTATCTGGGGTGAAAGTGGCATATTGAAGTCTCCCATTTAAATAGGGTGCTCAAATTGATGTGGGATTTGACCTTTAGCAGTGTTTCTTTAACATAGGTAGGTGCCCTTATATTAGGGGCATAAATATTTAGGATTGAAATCTCCCCTTGGCCATTTTTTTCTTGCAATGAATAAGTAATGTTCATCTTGGTCCCTTTTAATTACTTTTAGCTTAATGTCTACTTTGTTAGATATTAAGATGGCAATCCCAGCTTGTTTCTTAGGGCCTATTTATTGGAAAATCATTTCCCAACCCTTTACTCTGAGCCTGTGTCTGTCTTTGTGGTTGAGGTATGTTTCTTGTATGCAACAGAAAGATGGCTTCTGTTTTTGTATCCATCTTGGTAGTATGTGTCTTTTTATAGGTGAGTTGAGTCCACTGATATTAAGGGATATTAGTGACCATGGATGATGTTTCCTGTTTTTTTGGTTAGTAGCTTGTATGTATTTCCTTTCTCTAGACTTTTCTTCTGTGGGATTATTGAATGTTTGTGGTTTCGTGTGTGTATCCAAGATCCTTATGTTGGAGTTTTCCCTATGATGCTTTCATAGGGTCAGATTGGTAGATAGGCATTGTTTAAGTCTGACTTTGTCTTGAAATCTCTTGTTTACTACATCTATATTGATTGATAACTTTGCTGGGTATAGTAGTCTAGGTTGGCAGCCATGGTCTTTCAGTGTCTGTATAACTTCTTGCTTTTATCATTTCCATTGAACAGTCAGGTATTATTCTGATGGATCTGCCTTTATAAGTAAATTGGCCCTCTTCTTTTGCAGCTCTTAATTTTTTTTCTTTGTTCTGTATGTTTTGTGGCTTGATCATTATGTGGTGAGATGACTTTTTTGGTGGTCATATCTATTTGGTGTTCTGTAAGCTTCTTGTGTCTTTATAGTCATTTCCCTCTTTAAGTTAGGAAAGTTGTCATTGATTATTTTATTGAATACAGTATCTGTGCCTTTGAGTTGGTATTCTTCTCCTTCTTCTATTCCTATTATCCTCAGGTTAGGACTTTTCATGGTGTCCCATTTTCTTTGAACATTTTGTGTTATGCCTTTTTTAGTTTTACTATTTTCTTTGACTGATGTATCTATTTCTGCTACTGAGTCTTCCACTCCAGAGATTCTCTCTTCCATCTCTTAGATTCGAATGGTTATGCTTGTATCTGTAGTTCCAGCTCTTTTCTTCAAAGTTTCTATTTCCATTTTCCCCTCATTTTGTGCCTTTTTTATTGGTTCTATTTCAGATTTTTAGTTCCTGTATTGTTTCTTTCACCTTTTGGGTTACATTTTCTTGTTTTTTTTTGTTTGTTTGTTTGTTTTTTAAGGATTTATTCATCTCTTCCAATTTTTTGTTTGTATTTTCTTCCGTTTCTTTAAGGGAATATTTCAGATCTTCTTTGAAGGCTTCAATAATCTTCATAAAGGTTTTTTGGTGTTGTTTTCTTCTGCTTTCTCTTTATTGCTCTGCTCAGGTCTTGTAGTTGTAGAACCACCAGTTTTTTTTCTGGTGTTGTCTTGTTGTTCTTCATATCATTATATGTATTTTTGGAATGGTGTCTGCCCATGGCTTCAGTGGTTCTCTATTATTCAGCCCCTAGACAGTTGCAGCAAGAGGGTTTGTGTGTCTCCTGTCTCCTCTCAGCAAGGTGTCTGCTCGATCTCTGACTCTGCTCTGGACAAGGGTATGAATTTCAAAGCCTCAGTCCTTCTCTAATGAGGCAGTTTGCCCTTGAGGTGGTACCAGGTCATGTAGGGTCCAGGTGCTGTAATCTGCTCATCACTGGACAGAGTCTGAATTTCAAAGTCCCCAGTCCTTCTCTGCTAATGCAGTTGGAGGCAGGGCTGGCCGTTTAAGGTCCCCTCTTTTAGATGTTTCTGATGGAGCCCCTCACAGCCAAACCCTAGTCCTATCTACTAGGGAGAGTCTGAGATCAGACTCTAGGGATTGACCCTGATCCTGGAGAGTGACTTTTTGGATGGATGGTCCAGTTTCCAGAATCTCCTCACCTCTGGATGGGGGTCTGAATTTCCAAATTTCTTTCTTAATGGTTGTTTCTTCAGTTACTTTGCACAATTGTAACATAACATATACTATCTACACTACAGTTCTCCAAACTTTCTCTCAAGTGCTGTATTATTTCAGAAAATACAAAATCATTTCTATTTTAGTGTATGGAGTGCTATCAATATGATACTATAAGGATTAATTCATACATTTTCGGTAAATGAGGATGTAATAAAAAATGTAGTGACTTTTTATTGAAATGCTTGGAATTTACCAGGTCTTAAAAGCTATGTCCATGATAGGTGAAAATATGTTGTCTGTGTCTCTTTCAAATTTCTGATATTTTCCTTTTGATGGACTCTAGCTTCTGTATTTGCTTTTCTTCTTTTTTGTCTTTTTCTCAAATTGACTTTCAAGAAAAAAATAATGATCAGCATTTAATGACTCGACATAAAGAAATAGGCCTGTGCAGGGATAAAATTTAAAAATATTTAAAGAATGGAATTAGAATATAGTTCAATAATGGAACATTATTTTTCAGAGAAAATTCCATGGGTTAGATCAATATTTTGCAAAAATCCAACAAATCAGAACGTACACAAAAGTCAGAAATAATAAATTTAGAGACTAGAATATGTGTGATGTAATATAGTCATTCTCAGAAACTTTTTTCTGGAATTGTCTTCATGTACAGTATCAAAGCTCAAACTTCCTAACCCATACCTTAATTTCCCCATACTATTGTAAACTTGGTTTCTCTTCCTTATCACCAGGGACAGAAGATTGGCATCTGAGATAAAACAGAGCTAAATATGCCAGAAAAAGGAAAAAACTAGACCACATGCAATTATAAAAAAAAGTAACTAGTTTGCTTTTTTCTCTTTACTACCAACACTTCTACTTCTACATTTTCACTTTTGCATGCATAGTATAAAACTGTACATTTTTATCTGTTTATTTATTTATTTCACATTTTGATCATAGATTCCCCTCCCACTTCTCCTGTTAGATCCCCCTCCTTCCGTCTGCCCCCATCCACTTTTTCTTTTTTAAAAAAACAAAGACTCAGTCTTATTTAACAAACAAGAAGGATCCATTTTGTTGGGATACCTTGCAGATGTGGTTTAAATGCTGCTCATTGAGAAGGCAAAGGGGAATAGACATATGAATGAAGGCTGTCATTGTTTGATTACTCATATTATACCTTTATGGACAGTACACTTTGACTGTATATTACTTTATAGAAGCTTCTTCCTTCAAGCATTTGTGGGCATCTCTGTAAAATTTATGCAAGCAAAATTGCTATTACTTTCTTTTACTTTTTCCCCATATCGTTTTGGTGAGGAGTTGTGAATTTTCCTTACATATTCCTGTAAATGTCTCTTTGTGCTTTAGTAGTGGCTCTGAAATCTCTGTGAGTATTTACAGAAATGATCTGTGATAATTAATGATAATGAATGAAATACATGCATCAGTACTTAGTATTTATAAAGAAATATTAGTGTCCACCACATAGGAATTTCAAGCAGTATATAACCCTGTAGATGTGGGTTTGTTTTGTTTTTGTGTGTGGGGGGACATCTGACCTGTATGTGTCGCTTTTGTTTGTGAGATAGTGTTGTGTTATGTACTCCTGGCTGTTCTGTAACTGCCTGTATAGACCATAAACTTGTGATAAACTTCCTTCCTCTGTGCCTTACTACTGGGGTTATAGAGCAGTGTGACCATGTTGTGGTACATTGAATAGTTGCCAACCATGCATGTCTTATGTGTAATATGATGAAACTATTAGACAATACTGACAAAATAATTGGAGATTACACTCATCTTTAACTTTGGGCATTATCAATGTAAGTCAAAATAGTTATTGTAGACTCTCATTTGACAAACAGAAAAGGACTTTAAAAGTAATACATCTTTAAAGATTTTATTGCACATAAGAAAAATAAACACTTGCTCATTGCCATGAATATAAGATAACATTTATATAAAAGAAACATTTATATAAAAGAAACATTATCTCCAATGTCTGGAAGATAAACTTATTGAAATAGACATCACAGAGCAGAATATAATGTTGAAAACATGAAGTTTTATTTTACATGTCAAAGAGTAAATTAGATGTTTTGTGTACAGGTCACACATCAAAAATCTAGAAAATTTTGAAATCTCTATATATCCTCTCTGCATATATAAAAAGTATTTAAGAGCTATACTGCACAACTGACAAAAAAATGACATTAGAATCAGCTACATTATTGCTTCCAACAGAATTCATCTGTTAAGAGAAGTTTCAAATCTTAGGGGAAAAACAAAGAGCAAAGGTCTGGTTAACTTTGAAACAAAAACCAAACAGTTCACTATCAAGTATATTTCAGCATGTATAAAGCTCCTCGTTCTAAACAACCCCCTTGTCATCACCAATGTCACTGATCTTGCCTTTCAAATAAGGCATTGTAATTGATCTCCGGCTTTCCAAGATCTTGTGATATTATCTTGTTTCTAAGTTCACAGAATTGGCAAATAGGTTATTAGAATCAAGACGTAGAAATTACTGTGAAAAGTTTTAGGCTTAGTTGAAGCCCAATCTTTGAGACATTTGACTTGTCCCTAATGTTCAATTTCTGTTGCTGAATTGGTATATATAATACCTAAGGTCTGAATTTATTGGACTTCTCCCACTTTAATGAGAGCACACACAGTTTATAAGGGCAATGGAGATACAGTAACTGGCAACGGGACCAGGGTACCACCCTCTATGAAACTAGCCATAAAGGGAGGGGCTTTAATAAACCAGATCAATAACACAGTGAAATAAGTTATTAGGTCAATATTTATTCAGAGCAACTTAGGACGTAAAATGTAAATTGCAGCAGATTCTAGGATGATCCACTCCTCCTCTGGCTAAAACAGTTCTTCCTTCGAGGCTATAGGTAAGAAGAAGGGCACTGTACTCATGAACCAGAACTTTTAGCTGTCCCTGACTATGCCTTAAAGCTAGAGGAAGGACATAGGTGAACCCCAAACCTGTGGTGACCATTAGACAACTGTGAAAGACAATGTTTCTATAAACTTTCTTGTTGCTAATATATAGTTAGACTATTGAGTTTTCTGAATCTTTTATAAACTCCAATTAGTAAAGAGCGTTAATCATTTCTCAAAATTTTTAGTGGAATTTTTTATGTATATTATATTAGAACTCAGAGAAATTAAACACAATAAATACACAGTACCTTTAAAACCTAGAGAAATATTTATGCTTTACTCATAGCTCTGTTGGCAACATTTAATTATAAATCATATTTCTCTACCTAAAATTATAACAAAATTTTCAACTCAATAAATTTTTAATTTGTTACAATGTGTACCTAACATTTCCTTTTCCTAATTGTATGAATTTAATTTCTTTCTCTTGCACTATTGTTCCAGCTAGATCTTTAATTTTAATTTTATTTTATTTTTAATAAAAAATAATAATTTATTTTTTATGAATAAAGTCATATTTTTTATCCATGTATGTCCTTGTTCATGCTCCCTTCCCTCTCCCACCCCTCAAGCTAGAGCTTTAAGTACTTTATTGAAATGGAGGAAGAGTAGTGGTCAGATTGTTTAGGGATTTTCTTCATTTAAAATGATGCAGAATAGGTTTGTCTTCAATATGTTGAAGTAAACTGTCTTCACTTACTTTTTTTCCTCCAGGATGTTTATATGAAGACATGTTAAATTTTGTCAAAGGTGATTTCTGCATCCATTGAGATGACCATGCGGTTTTTGCCTTTAGATATATTTATTACACTTATTAATTGCATCCTGCTATATCTGTGCGATAAAACCAATTTGAATGCTGTGGGAAATTTTATATATTTTTGTATTTGATTTATACATATTGTATTATGGGTTTTTGCATTTATTTTCATCAGGAATAGTGACCAGAAGCTTTTATTCATATGGCCTGACCTGGTTTTGGAATTAGTATCACACTGGCTTGTAGAATAAGGTTGAAAATATTCTGTTTTTGTTTTCTTTTGTTTTTCTTCTTTTTAGTAATTCTTTAAAAGTCTGCTAGAAATATGCTCTGAATTCAAATGGACTTGGGATATTTATTATTTTTTCAAACCTTCTGTGTATTATGAGATAGTTTTGGTTTTTCATCTCTTATTTGATTAATTTTAATGGTTCACTGATCTAGAAACTTATATATTTCTTTTGGATTTTTTAATTTTATGAATTACAAGTTTGTAAAATATTTTCTTATAATATTCTTACCTTATTGTCTGCTGTTGTAAGGGTTTCCTACTCATTTCTGTTTCTCCTATGTTGTTTTTTTTCCCTGTTTTGTTTGTCATGTCTGTCCTTTCACAGAACAAATGCATAGATTAGTTGATTGTATTGTGTTTGCTTTATGCTTCTATTTAAGTAATACATATGCGGGTCTTTATTATTTCTTTGCATTTATTAAATTTATTTTTCTTGTCACTTTTTCAAATCTTAAGTAACATCAAGTCATTTATTTGTGCTTTTTATAAAATTTTAATATAAAAACTTAGTGCCATAAATTTCCTGCTTAATGCTATTTTAAATATGTCTTGTGTTTTAACCTGCTGTATTTTCAGTTCATTTTTTTATTATGTATAAAGTCTCATTTTTTATCCACATATTCCCTTACTCAAACTCCTGGAAGGGGAAGGAAGTCCATTTTAAAATTAAAAAAAAAAAAACAATTCTTTCATGATTTCTTCTTTGATCTGCCCATCATTCTGCAATGTACTGGTTAAGTAATAATCTATAGTCAGTTGAACTCTCCTTGGATACTGAGTGTTATACCATCAGTAGATTATTTTGTTCCATCAATAATATTTTTCTAAGAGAAACTTTTAGGCCTTCTTATATTTACTTAAAAATATATATATTTTTTTTTACCAACAAGTGATAAAACTAATTTATCAAGGGCTTTAAACAGGGATAATATTTTGACCCATATCGTCCCACAGAGCACAGAGGTAATGATATGTGAGGTATTAATGTGTCATACTTGTGGCTAGCTTTCCTAAAGAGACAGGCATTGCTTGCAAAATTGTCAACAGTATTCTGCAAGAGAACAGCCCAGCTTTCAGGATTAGAAACAAATAATTAAGCAAGAGAACTACAGTGGCTTTGCTCATTATTTTGACTATATGTTAGCGACTGTAAAATTTCTCCAAATGACTCATAAACTAATGCTCATTATAATTTTGTTTATAGGATTGACTTATTTTTACCTAGAAATTAAAAAATAATCTATAACTTACTTGTTAATTTATACTAACAAATGTGGTTGGAAAAAGATTAGAGCCAAAGAAAAGTAAATCTAACTATTTATAACCAAACATGAGAAATATTTAGTTTTCTCATAGCTCTGCTCATAACATCAATTATAGATTGTATTTCTAAGCTTACAAAGATCACATTTTATCCTTTAGTCTTTGCTTTAAACTTGTAATGGTTTTCTTTGTAAAATGAAAGATTTAATAAAACTTCCACAGTGCTTTCTGGGGTCTGAAATCTTACTAAATTACTTCTGGATACCTTAATCAGAATGATGTTACAAGACAGCTTTCACCCTTGTCATAGAAGCATCTGAAGCCCTGTTCAAAGTGCATAATTTATGGCTTCTGCATGCACAAGTCTCATTTTTTTGTGACCACTTTTTATTGACATAGATTTCTCCAACCCAAGAAACAGTGCTTCTCTATAGGTCGCAATTAAAGGCTTTTCTTCTGGTTGAATACATACTTAGTTCTACGGGCAAGATAATTCGCTTCCATTCTGTTTTTTTTCAGAGTGCCTGGTAATTTTCTCCTGATGCATGTCAAGCCCTCACAGCTAGGATGCTTAAAACAATATGCATTATTTCCAGTTTAGCAAACCACTGTTGTTCTCACACTCCTGTAGTCAATCTGAACTGGTTGTTTTGCTGAAGACAGACATTAGCAAGCCTAAAATTGCCCTTGCTTTCAGTGGAGATACACTGGCTTTGCTATAGAAGACTGTAGCCATGTCATGGGAATAAAAGCTGTTTGCCAGAAAACAAGCCTCTCTGTAGTACTTAGTGGGTTTAGCACTGTTTGCAAGTGATCATAATGTATCTTTATTTTTGTCTTACTATTGATTTTAATGAAATAAGTATGTTCGTCACAAATCATCACTTGCATATAGAGAAAATCATGATGCATCTCTTCTCTAGTCGTTGTTAGACAAATCAATGTTTTTTTCTAACTGAACAAACTAATTTCTTTCACTATTATCCTTTATTGTCCTCACTGTACCATCTAGTACCCAATATTCCTTCTTCCAAATTTATGTTACATATATTTATTACACTCCCATCCCCTCTCTTTAAGTTTCCTTTTCTAATATCGTGAACCTCTGTCTAGTTTACTGGTCTCTCTTCATTCTTAATCCACATAACTAACATATGTACACATTGAAAGCTAAGATTCATAAAGAAGAAAGACCCTGAATTATTTCCTCTTTGTACCTGAATTACATACTTTCCAATTACATAAATTTTCCTGAAAAACTTATAATTTCAGTTTTTCTTGTGGCTGAATAAAATTGCCTGATATCTGTATAATATATTTTCTCTACCCATTTATGTGTTGATTGTCCTCTAAGTTGATTCCATTTTCTTGTTATTCTAACAAAAGCAGAAAAATACATGGCTATACAGGTGTCTTTATGGTAATATATAGAGCTCCTTGGTATAGTATACCTGTGTTGTACAATAGTTCTACTTTTAGGTTTTCACATAAGTATCCAAGCAGAATACTCTATGCCATTGTACCAGTTTATACTCATGTCCGCAGTGAATACAGGTTAATCATTTGCCATATTCCCACTACCATTTGTTGTTATTTGTTTTTCAATGGGAGTCATTCTGCCTGGGGTGAGATGGAAATTCAGAGTAATTTTAAATTATATTGACTTGAGGGCTAATAATGTTTAACACTTTAATATATTTATTAGCAACTTTCATTTTTTTCCCTGAAAACTGTCAATTTCTTTTTCTTTCTTTCTTTTTTCTTTTTCTCTTTCTTGTTTCTATCACTGGGGAGGGGGCAGTTGTTGATTGTCATAACTCTTTATATATTCTTGATATTACTCTTTTCCTGAATTATAACTGAAAAATAAATTTTCTTCTGTTCTGAGGCTGTATATTTACCTTAAGCATAGTTTCTTTTGTTGCATAGGAGATTTTTAATTTAATTTAATTTAATTCCACTTGTCTATTTCTGAAATTATTTCTTGTGTTATTGTGGTTATATTCAAATTCTTGCTTACACTTATACAATGATATGTTTTTGATTTTCTTTTGTACTTTCAATATTTCTGGCAAAGGCCATAATTCTTTCACTTTTATCCTGCAACTCTGACTGGCATAGAACTTTCTATATAGGTGAAGCTGGCCTTGAACACAGAGATGTACACTCCTTTACCTCAAGCATTAGGATTAAAGGCACATGCTACCACACCCAGACAAAACTAAAAATTTTGATATAATAAGAAATTTAAAATAATTATGTATCAGATGAGTGACATGGATTTTATTTTCTTCTTCTCCATGTGGACATCCAGTCTTACCATTTTTATTAGATTCTTTTAGTTGCTGTTTCTGTTTATGTCACTGAGACTTAATTTTTTTTTTACAATTGCTTTGGAAATCTCTGTTTTTGTTTATTTATAAAGTCACGTACATTTTTTACTAGTTGTATAAAAAATGTGATTAGAATATTTTATGGGTTTTGCACTGAAGCTCAAGATTATCTTTGGGAGCAGAGTCACCTTCACAAAGTTAAGTCTATTAGTCCAAGAGTGTGACAGGTCTTTCCATCATCTACTGCCTTTTTCTGCAGCATTTTAACATTTTCTTTGTTGATTTTTTCTCTCGTTTTAGATTTTTCAAAGTATGATCTGATAATTCTCTGGATTTACTGGGGGTCTGTTGTCATGTCCCCCTTTTCATTTCTGATTTTGTTGATTTGGAAACCCTCTCTCTGCTTTTTGATTAGTTTGGATAAGGGCTTATCTATCTTGTTGACTTTCTCAAAGAACCAACTCTTAGATTTGTTGATTCTTTGTATTGTTCTTTTTGTTTCAATTGTATTGATTTCAGCTCTAAGTTTGATTATTTCCTGCCATCTACACCTTCTAGGTGAGTTTGCTTCTAATTGTTCTAAGGCTTTCATCTGAGCTGTTAGTTCTCTAGTGTGGGATTTCTCTAGGTTTTTCATATAGGCATCTAGTGCTATGAATTTTCCTCTTAAGACTGCTTTCATTGTGTCCCACAAGTTTGGATACGTTGTGGATTCATTTTCATTAAATTCTAGGAAGACTTTGATTTCTTTCTTAATTTCTTCCTTGACCCAGAGGTGGTTCAGCTGAGTGATGTTTAGTTTCCATGAGTTGGTAGGCTTTCTTTGATTTTTGATGTTGTTGAACTCTACCTTCAGGCCCTAGTGGTCCAATATATTGCAAGGGATTATTTTCATTTTTTTGTATCTGTTGATATTTGCTTTATGACCAATTATGTGGTCAATTTTGGAGAAAGTTCCATGAGGAGCTGAGAAATATGTATATTCCTTTGCATTTGGGTGTAAGCTACTGTAAAGATCTATTAAATCCATTTGCATCATAACCTCTTTTATTTTTCTGTTGGGTCTCTGGTTGACCTATCCAGGGATGAAAGTGTGGTATTGAAGTCTCCCACTATTAAGGTTTGAGAATTGATGTGGGATTCGAGCTTTAGCAGTTTTTCTTTTACATAGGTATGTGCCCTTATATTAGGGGCACAAATATTCAGGATTGAAATCTCCTCATGACCAATTTTTCCTGGGATGAATAAGTAATGACCATCTTGATCCCTTTTAATTGCTTTTTGCTTAAAGTCTACTTTGTTAGATATTAGGATGGCAACCCCAGATTGTTTCTTAGGACCATTTGACTGGAAAATCATTTCCCAAACCTTTACTCTAAGCCTGTGTCTGTCTTTGTGGTTGAGGTGTGCTTCTTGTAGGCAACAAAAGGATGGCTTCTGTTGTATCCGTCTTGTTAGTGTTTATTGATGCTATTGTGTTTTGTTTTTTATATTTTTTTCTTCATGATATTATTATATATTTATAAGCTACTCATTTCAATGCCAATTTTATCTTGAAACTTTAGTGGAACCATGTAATTAATTCAAAGGCTTCTAGTGGAGTTTATGGAGTCTTTAAAGAATTCGATCTTGTGTACATGGAGTTTATTTTTCCTTTATTATTTTAATTCTCTTTATATCCATTTTGTATCTTTGTCTTTTTTTATCATCCTATGTCCTTGACAAGTAATTATAATTACTAAGAAGAGAAAGAGTGGACTCCATTACCTCATTCTAGACTTTAGAGATAATTCAGTGTTTCCCCTTCAGTATGATGGTAACTATTGTTTTATTATTAATAACCTTTGCTTATTTGACATTTAGTCTTACCACTCTGAGTTTCTTCAAGACATTTATGGGTAGTCTTACCAAAATTTTGTTCAGGTCTTTTCTGCATTTATTTAGAGGATGATGTGGTTTCTTTATTAAAAATTGTAATATGGATATTATATTATTGATTTGTATAGATTTAGTTACATGTTTTATGTATATATTTAGTTTCATTTTTTATATTTAGATTCATCATTTTGTGTTCTCTAATAACAATGGGTCATTCACCATAGGAGCTGACCACCTCAAACTTGTAACTATATTGGTTTATGTCTGTCTGATATGACTTTCCATAACTCCATTTATTACTATGTTTTCTTAGACCTTGAGGCAATGTATAATTTACTGGTATAGGTTATATCATTTTTTGATTTGGTACTTTTCAAAATAAGTTATTTTTATAATTTCCACACTTGTCACTTAACCATTGAACTTTTAAGTGGTAGCCAATAAAGCTGTGCTTATATTTATAGTCTGCCTTTTGTTCCTAAAGTTTCTATGCTTTTCCATTCACATGTTTTCATCAATTTTGAAATTGTCAATGCCAATCAAAACCTTTTCATTTTTATATTCTCACTGATTTATCCTTCTCATTATTTATTATCTAAAGAGATTCATAAATAAGTTGACTATTTTGTATGTAAACAAATATCCATGGAAACAGCTGTACATTCTGCCTTTTGATTATGTTTACATCACCTAAGTAGTTACTTAATACACCGGCAAATCACCTGCCATGTTACATTACATGTTACATTAGGATATTCTGTTCAATTTAATTCTCCAGTGTATAACCTAAGTGAAATGATAAGAAGTGATGGTTGTTAAAACTTTGTCATACATTTACAGATAAGAATTGCTTTCCAGAGGACCTGAGTTCAATTCCAACCCACATGGCTTCTCACAGCTCTCTGTGACTACAGTTACAGGGGACCTGTCAACCTCACAAAAATACAAGCAGATAAAACACCAATATATGTAAAACAAAAAATAAATAAATCATTAAAAAGAATCATATTTACAAGTTGTGTTTCCAATATCATCGGAAGTTTCTACTAAAAATATAATAGGGTTGTTGAAACTCTTTTCTCATTCTATAGGCTGTTGTTTTGTCTTACTGACTGTGTCTTTTGCCTTACACAAGCTTCTCAGTTTCAGGAGGTCCAACTTATTGATTGTTGTTCTTAATATCTGTGCTACTGGTGTTATATTTAGGAAATAGCCACCTGTACCAAACATTGGAGGCTATTTCCTACTTTCTTTTCTATCATCAAGTTCAGCATAGATGGTTTTATGTTGAGGTCTTTAATCTACTTGGATTTGAGTTTTGTGCAGGGTGACAGGCTTGGATCTATTTGCATTTTTCTACATGCTGCCATGCAGGAATGCCAACACAATTTGAAGATACTATCATTTTTCCATTGAATATTTTTTACCTCTTGGTCAAAAAATCAGGTATTCAGAGGTGTGTGGGTTAATTTCGGGGTCTTCAGTTCAATTCCATTGATCCACAAGTCTGTTTTTATGCCAGTACCAGGCTGTTTTTAATACTGTAGCTCTATAGTGTAACTTGATATCAGGGATTGTGAAGCCTCCTGAAGTTCTTTTGTTGAGCAAAATTGTTTTGGCAATCCTAGCTTTCCCATTATATCAAATAAAATTTAGTATTATTCTTTCAAAATCGGTTGAAGTGGGATTATGCTGGTAATGTAAATATTTGTCTCGCCTATAGATTTAATAAAAAGCTGATTGAACAAAGACAAACAGGAAGTGTGGACAGGGATACCAGGCTAAGAAAACTCAAAGTACAGGAAGAACAGACACAGACACCAGGCAGATGCCAGAGAGCCGCTAGAGAGAGCCGCCACAGATATGGAGAAAGCAGCAGACACAGAGGA
The DNA here is from genome assembly GCA_004025045.1 of Sigmodon hispidus. Taxonomy (NCBI): domain Eukaryota; kingdom Metazoa; phylum Chordata; class Mammalia; order Rodentia; family Cricetidae; genus Sigmodon; species Sigmodon hispidus. The sequence goes on from PVIH01013290.1 coordinate 46,659, forward strand.
AAGAAGCTGAAATACTGCTTTGAGAAAAGATATCAAGCCACATGGCTGAACAAGATGGATTGAGTTCAGATGAAGGAGCTAGCAAGTTATATGCCTGAGCCCTAGGTCAATCAGCATGAAAATATAAGTGTTTTTGTGATTACTTGAGGCAAAGCGTGGATAAGAGTGGGACCAAACTCTGGTCCAAGCCCAAAAAGTCTTGACCAGAACCTGATACAATGGTCTGTAAAAAATTGTGTTGGGATTTTGATGGGAATTGCATTGAGTTTGTAGATTGCTTTTGGTAAGATTGCCATTTTTACTGTGTTGATCCTACGTATCCAGGAGTATGGAAGATCTTTCCATTTTCTGATATCCTCTTCAATTTCTTTCTTCAGAGATTTGTAGTTTTTGTCAAACAGATAGAACTGTTTCTTCCTTGGTTATAGTTACACCAAGGTATTTAAGGCTATTTGCTGCTATTATAAAGGGTGATGTTTCCCTTATTTCTTTTTCAGCCCCTCTATCTTTAGTGTACAGGAGGGCTACTGATTTCTTTGAGTTAATCTTGTATCCTGATACATTGCTGAAGGAGTTTATCAGCTGTAGAAGATCCCTGTTAGAATTTTGTGGGTCACTTATGTATACAATCATATCCTCCAGAACAAGATCTCACAAACCCAGAAGGATAAGCAGGGGATGTACTTACCCTTCAGTAGACTTTAAGAAAAAACATCTTTTTTTCTTGAAAGATGATGGATGAATAATGTGATTAAACACACAAAACAAAACAAACAAAACAAAACAAATTCCTGGTTTGACTATAGAAGGATTGCTTAGGAGAAATTTGTGGTGGCCATTGTGAATCTCTGGTTATTAGATGTGACCTACTGTGCTTTCTTTATCTGTAGCTGAGCCTAACCTGGCTTGAGAAGCTTTAGATTTTATTTTTTATGTTTCATGTATTTTAGAGAAAAGAGAAGTTTTATTACTATATGGGTTTTTTGTTATCTATTCTGAATGTTTTACTTTTTTGTATAATGTTTGATATTGAGTTGCAAAAACAATGAAAAAATAAAATGAAAATATAGTAGAAAGCATAATAGTTTCCAAAAATGACAAATCAAAAGCGAAGACATGTAAACAATTTTTCTGTAAGAATGATCAAAATTTTAGAAAGTTTTAATGCTTACAGTAGTTCTTTATGTATTTATGGGAACTGACATTTCTGTTCTTTAGGGAACTCTTACTAGCAGCACATGAACGTTCTACTTACTATATATTCTTGCCCATGTTTTCATTTCTCTCTCTTTTTCATTTTTTTCCTAAAGTATTTATTAAAAAAAATATGATCTTAGTACAAGGTGCTTGACAACCAAACTTGTCAAGATAAACAACTTTATCATTATCTTCTCAATGAAATGTGCAAAATGTTTCTTACTTTAGTAACTTTTCTTTAAAATGCTTAATCTCATCATTCTGCTTAATAGTCAATTTTAAAAATACTTTGTATATGTACTTATTAGCAGAACATGGTTTTACTAATTGTTGAATTAGAAAGATTTTGATGTAAAAAATCATCTTAATGATCTCTTATTTGTCTGGTTTTAATTTTTATAATTTATTGAATTTTTATTTTATTTTTAACACTTATATATATATAATCCATATGTCATGATCATATTCTCTTGTACCTTATAAAATATTTGGCACACTGTAGTGGGATTATGTTATTACATTGTAAATAATAGTTGTCCTGCCTACTAGTTTAATAAAATTGACAATTGGCCTAAAATAGACAAGAAGTATGGGCAGGACTACCAGACTAATAAAACTCAGGCAACATCTCAGAGCAGAGCAAAGACCCAGAGAGATACCAGGAAACACAAAGAAAAGACGTTGAAATGCTGCTGAGAAAAGATACCAAATGGCTGAACAAGATGAGAATAAAGAGTTAGTTTAAAAAGTAAGACTTAGCAAATTATATGCCTGGGCCCTAGGTCAATCAGCATGAAATGAATATAAACTTTTGTGTGTTTCTTTAGAGCAAAGCGACATTGGGTCTGAACCTTGAGGCTAGGCCCAAATGTCTGGGCCATAAGCATAGTACAACAGCACATCTCCCCCAAAGTTTAGGAAACCACACATAAATGGCACATAAATATTATAATATTATATTTCAAAGAATGCATTGTTCACCTAAGATAATGGAGACTATCAAATAAAAAAGTAAATTAATATTCTAAGGAGGTGGATTGAATTACATTTTAAGTGTAGGTCTATAGTCTACTTTTATATAAGTAAAAAATAGTTCTAAGTTCAAGGCTAATTTTGATTTATATGTATGTTTAGTAGTTGAGTAACTATGGCTCAACCAGTACATTACAGCAATTTATGGTGTCATGTAATTAACAATGTTTAACTCTTTTATTTTTGAGTTGCTATAAAATTTTCATATATAGTTCTATTGTCACTTGCCAAGTTATGAAAAATAAAATCTGCTGTGTTTATAACTGGGATTGTATTTATCCTATAATGTCTTTCATACTGAAACAGATATAGTAAGTTTATATGTAGGTCTTTTTAAATAAGTAAAGCAATTGTTTTTAATTTCTCCTGTGTACATCTTATGTAATATCCATTTTTCTATTATGCACACATAATCTGAATCTTTTAAACTGAATACACATCTTGAATTTTGTCCTTCAGTATAATTTTGTACATTTTGGATTTTTGAAACCCAAGATTTCAAAAGCCTTCTTTCATTGGTCAGGCATACAAAGGGTTTCGAACAGTCAGTTATAAGACCACTTCTTTTGCTCCATATGGTTGCGATCCAATTTCCTGACAAAGAACCATCCTTGACTAGCTGTGATGAGCTATCCTGTTGTATTCATATGTTAGCAAAGATATGAGAAAAGCTCAGCCCACATCAGAATAGTTAGCAGTAATAATTGTGAATTTAATAAGTAAATATTGTAGCTGATTTAACTTGGGAGATGCTGATAATATGTCAAAGACAACACAAACCCTAACCACTGTGTTTATATGTAGATTTTTTCCCCAAACATCATCTCATATTTATTTTTTATGAAATCTTTTAAAGGAAAAGGTGATGAGATAGAGTAAAACAAAAGCAAATGAGAAGTTTTGTATGAATAATGAAATTGGCATAAACTTTTTTGTTTATAAAATATCTTTATTTTCCATATATCCACTTGCTCTCCCTCCCTTTCCCCTCACAAAACGCCCCAGTCAGCGTTCAGCCTCCCTTCTCCCCAACTCCCCATCTCCTCCGCAAAAAAGGCAAGAAGACCCAAGGTGGATCAGCTCAGCATCTACTCCAGGTCTGATTTCCTCATCCTAATGTCAAGACTGGGTTAGGTGTTCCTCTGGAGAGAATGGGCTCCAAAGTGCCAGTCCACACATAGAAACTCAATCTGATACCTGCACTGAGGCTCCACATACTGCCTATGGCAATGGACAGTTGCCTATCCTTGGAGGGCATAGTTCCTTTTCTTGAAGGTTCATCAGTGGCTGTTTTTAATTCAGTGCGTTTCCCAGAGCTCCAGGAAACCATCACTGTGGGATTTTTCCTTATAAGGACTATTTCCTTGCTCATATAGACTCTCCTCCACTGCTCTTAGCTGGACCAGGAGCTCAGCCCAGTGCTCAGCCATGTATCCCTGCCTATACCTCTATTAATTGTTGGATGAAAGTTCTGTGATGGCACTTGGGGTGGCTCTTTATTTGATTATAGGCAAAGTCTTCTCTAGGCAATACCTTCAATATTGGTTGGAGACCTAGCAAGGACATACTGTGAGTTCTTGTAGGGTACCCTAGCACTGGGTCTATTTCCAAAACCACATTGGCTTCCTTTATTAAGATCTCCATCTCTTTCTAGTAATCATTCAAAGAAGAATTATAACCATTACACCTCAAACTATTTCAAACAGTAGAAACTGAAGGAATATTGCCAAATTCCTTTTATGAGGCCACAATTACCCTAATACACAAGCCACTGAAAGACACAGCAAAGAAGGAGAACTACAGACCAATTTCCCTCATGAATATTGATGCTAAAATTCTCAACAAAATTTTAGCAAACTTTATATAACAATATATAAAAAATATCATCCACTACAACCAAGTAGGCTTTATCCCAGAAATACAGGACTGGTTTAATATACAAAAAACCGTAAACATTATCCATCATATAAACAAACTAAAGGAACAAAACCACATGATCATATCCTTAGATGCAGAAAAAGCCTTTTAAATAATCCAACACTCATTTATGATTAAAGCCCTGGAGAGATCAGGAATACAGGGAGAATACCTAAATGTAATAAAGGCGATTTACAGGAAGCCGACAGCCAGTATCAAACTTAATGGAGAAAAACTCAAACCAATCCCACTAATGTCAGGAACTAGACAAGGATCTCCTCTCTCCCCTTATCTATTCAATATAGTTCTCAAAGTTTTAGCTAAAGCAATAAGAGAACAAAAGGAGACTAAGGGGATACAAATTGGCGGAAAAAAGAACACGATCTCTATTTGCAGATGATATGATTGTATACATAAGTGACCCACACAGTTCTACCAGGGAAAATCTGTGCCTGATAAACACCTTCAGCAATGTAGCAGGATACAAGATTAACTCAAAGAAATCAGAAACCCTTCTATACACTAAAGACAGAAGAGCTGAAAAGGAAATAAGGGAAACATTACCCTTCATAATAGCTGCAAATAGTTTTAAATACATTGGAGTAATTATAACCAAAGAAGTAACAGATCTATCTGACAAATTTTTAAATCACTGAAGAAAAATATTAAAGAGAATATCAGAAAATGGAAAGATCTCCCATGTTCCAGGATATGTAGGATCAACATAGTAAAAATGGCAGTTCTACCAAAAGCAATCTACAGATTGAATGCACTGCCCATCAAAACCCCAACACAATATTTTTTGGACCTTAAAAGGACAATACTCAATTTCATTTGGAATAACAAGAAAGCCAGGATTGCCAAAACAATTTTGCTCAGCAAAAGAAACTCAGGAGGCATCACCATCCTTGACTTCAAGTTATACTATAGAGCTACAGTAATCAAAACAGCCTGGTACTGGCATAAAAACAGACTTGTGGATCAATGGAATACAACTGAGGATCCAGACATTAACCCAAAAACCTATGAACACCTGATCTTGGACAAACAGGCCCAAAATATTCAATGGAAAAAGGATAGTATATTTAACAAATGGTGCTGGCATAGCTGGATAGTAGTGTGTAGAAAAATGCAAATAGATCCAAGCCTGTCACCCAGCAGAAAACTCAAATCCAGTGGATAAAAGACCTTATCATAAACCCAGCCACTTTAAATTTGATAGAAAAGAAAGTGTGAAATACACTTCTATGAATTGACACTGGCAACCACTTCCTAAATATAACACCAGTGGCACAGACACTAAAATCAAAAATCTATTAGTGGGATCTCCTGAAGCTGAGAAGCTTTTGTAAAGCCTAGGATACTGTCAATAGTACAAAATGCCAGCCTACAGAATGGGAAAAGATTTTTACCAACCGTACAAGTGATAGAGGACTGATCTCTAAGATATATAAAGAGCTCAAGAATCTAGAGCCCAAAACCTTGAATAACCCAATCAAAAAATGGGCTACAGATCTAAAAAGGGAATTCTCAGCAGAGGAACTACGAATGGCTGAAAGGCACCTGAAAAAGTGCTCTTCATCTTTAGCCATCAGAGAAATGCAAGTCAAAACAACTTTGAGATACCACCTAACATCTGTTAGATTGGCTAAGATAAAAGGCACAGATGACAGCCTATGCTGGACAGGATGCGGAGCAAGGGGATCACTCCTCCATTGTTGGTGGGAGTGCAAGCTTGTTCAGCCACTCTGGAATGCAATATGGCGGTTTCTCAGAAAATTGAAAATCAGTCTCCCCAAGGACCCAGCAATACCACTTCTGGGTGTATACCCTAAAGAGGCACATTCACACTTCAAAGGTATTAGCTCAGCTATGTTCATAGCAGCATTATTTGTAATAGCAAGAACCTGTAAATAACCTAGATGTCCCTCACCTGAAGAATGGATTAACAAACCGTGGTATATCTACACAATGGAATACTACTCAGCAGTAGGAAAAAATGATATCCTATAATTCACAGGCAAATGGATGGATTTGGAGAATATCCTCCTGAGCGACGTATCACACCCAGAAAGGTAAGCAGGCATGTACTCACTCATTAGTACACTCTAAAAAAACAAACAAACAAACAAACAAGAAAAAAGCAAAGCATGCCCAAGCTGCAAACCACAACCACTGAAAAGCTTGGGATCAGAAACACCTTGGACTAACTCCTTGGAATCCACTCCACCTAGAGTAACACCTGACTCAGTCTTGAGGTTAGGGGGAGAAAACTGGATCTGCCAGGAATGGATGCTGAACTAAGCAATATTGGGACAGTGGGACCTTGGGACCATCTGCTGGCTGCCCAGGGGTGGGGGAATGGGGAGTTATGGAGAATAGAGAATGATCTGATGTGGTGGGAGTGGGAAGGGACTTTGAATAAGGATATACAAGGATAGAAAGTGTGACTTTTTTGTTCATAATAATAAAATTTAAAAAAAAGAAAAAGAATAACATAATGACACACAATCAATATTTGTCAGTACACAATTAGATAGCATATATGGATTTGATATTTCATATTGTATATTCCACTTTTAATAGTGTCTTTTGTATTCATGGTCTAATATTTAAAACTTAATAAACCACAACATTTCATTAAAAAAAATCTCCATCTCTTTTTTTTCTCCTTCCCTGCTGTTTCTCTCACTCAATCATCTCTTTCACGCATTAGGACAACATTATTAGTTACAACTCATGACAGATGCAACCACAGGAAGGAAAGTCTTCTGGCTCTCAGTTTGAGAGGACAGTCTATCATGGAAAGGACACCATAATGGCAGGAGCATAAAGCTGCTACTTGAATTGTATCTACACTCAGAAATCAAAAAAAGGTAAAGGTTAGTGCTAAGTCCATTTTCTAATTTCTATTCAGTCTAAGAACCCCAGACAATGAGATAGTGGGAGCTCACATTTATGGTAAATCTTTCCAGCTCAGTAATTGAATCTGAAATATCCTACATAGGTATATTCAGGAATTTGTCTTCTCAGTGTTTCTAGATTTTGTCAAGCTGACAATCGATATTAAGCATCATTATTTTATCATGAATATTTATTTCCTAAACTAAATTAAAATACATTTGTAGATAGTTAAATTTCTAATGATGCAGATTATTTTTTAAATACTAATTTTGGAATTATTTTAAATGCTATTTTTCTAAGAGATGATTAAAAGGCATTGGTAAGTAAATTCATTCATACTGGATAAGAAGGTCTCATGAATAAAAAAATGGTAACTGTATTCAGAGATAAGGACATTGGTCCAGAATCTACTATGGCACTGTTTAATATAATTGTTCATTTTTGAATAGCATAAACCTATGGATCAGACTAACTCATAAGGTGACAGCATCTAAGTCAGAGCCCTAGAGTACAAGAGCTGAAAATATAAAAAATAACTGAATACTTGAAAGTTGAATTCCTGAAAACTGGATCTGAATGCTAAATGAAATATGGTAGCCAAGAATGGATCATGGCATTGCCACATGTCTTGCTATCTGCCCTAAAGAAAACTACTCTTTTTAGTAGTCAATTTCCAGCCTTCTCTGAGTTAGATTTATCTTTGGAATGTAGTGCTGAGCCTTCTAGAATCTGTAAGTGGAAATGTCTCCATAATGTGAAGTGGAAATGCTTCCATAAGGTGTGTGCTTTCTACCTGGCATATAAACCTTCTTCAAAGCGATATAGATAAGTCTTTCTAGATACACAATGGAAAAATTACATGCTTGTCCTGGATCTGGGTCTACTCAATGAAACAAAATTGTATCTGTGCTAGCTATTTTGTCATTGCATCTGACATAAAGCAAATATATTGCATGTGATTGTATAGATTTGCATATTTCATTGCTATGCTAATCAGCAAGCATAGACCTGCTCCTCTCTTGTGAGACACACGCTTCAACAACCTCTGCCCCCTTGACAACATGAAATACCATTTCTGCCGTCAGTGCCCTTAAGCAAGCCTATTATCCACATGGGAAAAACAGCCAGTTTGCATTCTGTTTTGTTTTCTTTTCTGTAATTCTTTGAATTGTTATACATTGTATTTTACTTGAAGGCATTTACTTTCTTGACATTTGATGCAATTACAAGCTGGGCAAAACAACCATGAGAAGCCTAATGTCGCTCCAGTAGAACCGCCTTGAGGTGGCATGATGAGCAATTTCAAGTGACATAAATGTCATGTACTATTAGGAAAATGGCCTTTAACAGCTTAGTGTACCACTTTATTAGAGTCATGTGGATGAACTAGGCATTTTAAATAAGTATTCACAATTAACTTTTATTTCTGCCATAGCTATTGTTTGATAATTATATACTAATGATGACAATGATAAAGATTCTTTGCTAATTTTCAAGTTACTTTCAGACAATGTCTCTTATATGGACTTGAAATATCACATTTGCCAAGAGCTTAATTAACATATCAAAGATACCAAGTCAATTATTCTAAATAAGGGCTCTTATACCAAAGCATATGTAAATACTAGCCTTTGGAGATTATTTTAATCACTCTATCATATGATTAGAACATATTTTCTAAGAGAATTTGTCATCTCAACTCATTAAATTTTTAGATTCAGCATGCTATCTCATATTTGTTATGTACTACTTTAGGCAGTAATTAAATATCTGTTTGTCTTGATGGCCTCAAAACGAATGTAAGGTCTGAGAATGATGCTTCATTATAAATAAACTGATGGAAATGTAAGTATAAGAATCTTAAATAAATGTCCTAATTGGAATTTCTCTGTATTTAAAGAATAATTAGCAGTTTCTTGGTATTTCTTCTTTCATTGGGTAGTTTTCCGTTAGTTTGTTTGATATTTTATCATTTTTTCTCTTGCTTTCTTTTTTATTTTTAAGAAATTGTATTGGTCAGGTGCTCTTAACCGCTGAGCCATCTCTCCAGCCCTCTCTTGCTTTCTTTAAAAAAATATATATAAAATAATAAAACAGACATTCCATAAAAATACTAAATTAAAATATAATCAAAATATACAAGAAAATTGAGACAGTATTATAAGAAGATAAAATATTTTAAGGAAATTGAAAAGAAGGAAGGAAGAACAGGAAGGGGAAGAGGGGATACTAAAAAGGACATAGAGAAGTTGTACAATCTTAGGCCCTCATAGCTGGTACACACACACTCACACACACACACGCACACACACACACACACACACACACACACACACACACACACACACTCACACACACACACACACACACACACACACACACACACACACACACGCACACACACACACACACACACACACACACATACAAAGATATGTAATATCTACCTTCAGTTGTACTTCAGGGCTAGCCTCTTATTTATCTGATATAGGATAAACTCCACCTTCCTGGCATAGGTATATGTAATCTTGTCAGAAGTAGTGGCTTTCACGGTAGATACAGAGTGTTAAAATTGTCTTTGCCTCCAAAGACACTGTAACTTCAATTACAAAGTGTGAATAAAAATCAGAAAGTAATGCTGCAAAAACAAGACATCTTGAGATAAGGTTATCTTCTTATGACCCTATTGAGTACAAGCACTTTTTCTGGGTATTCCCCCTTATCTATCTCTCTTTATACAACCAGCTTGTTACTCTATTTAATATTGTGTTCATAATTTTTGTAGAAAATATATAACGTAGGTATTAGACTTGATATATGATCTTAATTAAATATCTATTTCTGTAAATGTCTTAATCAATGCTTGCTGCTAATCTTATCTTTATGAAGTACATCATAATGTAGTTATGGCTTTTATTGCTTAAAGGAATAAATAAAATGAATCAATTATGTCAATTAATTATATCTGAATATAGTTGTAAACATGTTTCTGACATTTAAATTTGTATATCAAGCAGTTGTATATTAAAAACCATCACTTTATAGATATTATTTATTTTTTTAGAAAAAAAATTACATTTTTAAATTTAATGAATATGTAATCCATCACTTATCCCATACCTTTGTGTACTAGGAATTCTATTTACTATTATAATAAAATCTGGAGCCAAATATTGGGTAAAACCTGAAATATCAGAGAGATGGAAAACAGCCCCAGTCAATTCTCGCCCAGAAAATTCCTCAGGCTGAACAGAGTAGCTTCTATCTCTAAGAGTTCTCAGACTGCCTGGTGCACAGATAAAAAGGAAGAATTCTTGCCTTATCCTGTCTTATATTTCTTTCCCCACCTAGCTATTTTACTTCCTTGTTTAACATTCCTCGAGCTAGAAAAAAAGGTGAGTGTCATCACCACCTGGCCCTGTTTGGCCTTGAACTCACAGAGAACCAGAGGATCTCTGCTTCTTAGGTGCTGGGATTAAAGTCCTGAGTCACCACTCCCTGACTTTTGTGGCTTGGCTCTGTCCTCTGATATTTCATACTATTTTTATGGAATATACCACCACACCTCTCCTACCTCCAAGGTCTGAGCTCCTCTCTCTTAATTCAGAGTCTCTTCCTTGTTAGCCATTGTTGAAACATGTACATCCAAATAAATAAATATATAAATAGAACCTGGAGAGCTCTTTCAGTGCGGCTTGTATTTCAATGGTTTGATGACTGACCTAATCAAGCAGGGAACTTATCTCTGGGGAAAACTAATTCTGTATCTTTAATTATCTGTTAATTGCCTATCATTCACTAACGGGTGAAACTCCATTAAAATTTCCCCATTTATGTATGGATGATAATTGGTACTGGAATTATCCAGATCTTGTTTAATCTTGAGATTTCTTGGTTGTAGCTTCCCTACCATGGCTAGAAGATACAGTCTCAACAAACTTCCTAGACCTCTGGTCCTCATATTTTTGTCTATTCAACAAAGTTTTCTAAGTCTTGGGTACAGGCACTATGTCATAGCTGTTTTGTTTTGTGTTGGATACTGCATATCAGTTGTTCTATAAGTTTTGAACTTGTGACTTCTTTTAAGAATCTCCAACTATTGTAAAAAGAAGTTCATTTGATAAGGAGTAAGATCTACATTTATCTGAGGCAAGGAAGATAAGTATTTAGATGGAATTAGGAACTACATTTGATTAGCAAAGTCATAGTGGAAGGGTCTCCTTTAAAATCCATGGACACATTCTAAACATGTATTGTTGGCTAGGTGTAACACCAGGCATTGTTTGTTAAGTAGGCGTGGCATCAAATATAATCAAATATCTGTTAGTTATCACCAAGAATTAGATGTCATTATTTCACCTTAGGGATATCTTACCATGTTAGTCTTTTTCATGGTTCATAGGTAACATAAGTGGGTAGAGCTAGTGATTGCTTTCCTTTCTTGGCAGCTTGAATAACAACTTTTATGAAAGCTATTTATCAAGGAGGAGTCTCTAGATTAAATAACCAAATGAAAATACTCAAGTTTTTGGGAAAAGCAGATAATTGTTACTTTTTATTTATATTAAATTCCATATAGTGCATTTAAGTGTATGCATATAGATAATTATTTTTTAATTGAATTTGTACTTGTAGTGATAATACTCTCCCCGATTATTGAAGACTACCTAACAAACCCTTATAAACTGACTCTAAACTGACATGAGAAGCCTTCTTTTGAGTTGTAACTTAGGGGAGATCAAGGTACAAGCAAGACCATAGAGCCTATTATTATTGCCATTGATTGCCTCTTAGAAGTTGATGTTATGTCCCTATGGCTAAAGAAACCTTGCACTTCAGACATAAAACATGAAGGATTTGACCTATAAATTTTCTATTTTAGAAAGTACATTAAAATACATATAGCCTTTTATTTATGGTTTAACCAAAATGACAAATCCACTGCATGTTTCCTAAAGTTGATAAAAATCATAAAATGTGGTTCTAGCAAGGTCCTTTTGTTTTTTCTGAGAAGTTTCAACACGTGCCTTCTCTTAGAAGCTAGTCATACACATTGCAGTTACCTAGTTTTCAGTTCTAATTTGTGCCTTAATTATCACAAAACCTTTTTACTTCTATTTATCTGCATCTCTGCCTTCTCTTTACTGTTTCTAAGCACATCAATTAGGAGATTATTGAGATATCTTATTTGAGTATACTCTTATTTTAATGTCCCTGTCCAGCAGGTCCAGTTATTCCAGGGTTTCGAGGGGGGGGGCACCTGTGAAGCAAATGGGGGAAAGAGAGAGAGGAAGCCAAGCGCATAAAGAATGACAAGAGTCAGTCTGAGTCACATCAAGGCTTCGTTTATTGAGTGAATGCTGAGGCTTTTTAAGCAATGCCTTTGGAAGGGGAGGGGAGGTGGAGAGAGGGGAGTGTAAGGCTCCAGGCAGAGAGGGGAAGCAGAGAGAGGGGAGTTAACCAAAGAGGAGAGTGAAAAATTATCAGAGGAAGTCCGGGTGGGCAGGATCTCTTTGGTCCCAAGATTCAGCAGCTGACTGATTACTGTTTGAAGCCCTATCTAAACGTACATTGTATGATGGG
>PVIH01013291.1:0-15000 GCA_004025045.1 Sigmodon hispidus
TATCCTAAAATTTGCAGGCAAATGGATGGATATGGAGAATATCCTCCTGAGCGAGGTATCACAATCTCAGAGAGATAAGCAGGGGATGTACTCACTCATTAGTGGTCTGTAAACAAACAAACAAGAAAAAAAGCCAAGCATGCCTAAGCTTCAAACCACAACCACCGAACAGCTTGGGATCAGAAACACCCTGGACTGACCCTTCGGACCCCACTCCAACTATAGGAACACCTGACTCACTCTTGAGGGAAGGGGGACAAAACTGGATTTGGCCAGGAGTGGAGACTGATCCCAGCATTATTGGGTCAGTGGGACCATAGGACTGTGTGCTCCCTGCCCAGGGAGGGGATGGGGAGTTGTGGAGAAGAAAAAATGACCTGATGTGGCGGGAGGGGGAAGGGACCTTGAATAAGGATATACAGGGATGAAAAAGAAAAAAATTCAGAGGGAAAGCTGAACACAAAGTAAATATATGTGTAGCAATCTTATTTGCATTATCACCCTTGATAAGTCATGCTTTTGATTTTTATCTTCTTTGTAGTTATTGTTAACTTTTCAGCATTTTAAATTCATTTTACTGGTTTTTTTTGATAAATACAAAATAAATAAAGAAAAAAAAGAAACAAACAAACAAAAAAAAAGAGTTACTATGGCTATGGTGTAGTACACACACACACACACACACACACACACACACACACACACACACACGCACACACACACGAGGAAGATTCAAAGAAGCAACTTTAATTTTCTGTGTGATGGCAAGGAAGAAATTTCTCCACAGACGGTGGACATGTCAAGGATAATTGGAACTCAAAAGATTTTATATCCTGCACAAAGTAACATTGTGGGGAATGTTATCCTAGGAAGAGTTATCCCTCCAACCCAGCACACCCAAAGAGATGTGGGGCACAGTGGATCCAGAGCAGTATTTCGCAGAACACCAAGTTCAAGGGGAATGGTAGGATGCTAGCAAAATTCACCCTGGATCCCACAAACTTATTGGAAGAATTCTGGCCAATACTAAATCTAACCTGGTCAAAACAAAACAAAACGAAAACCTGCGGAATTGGGGCTAATTAGAATTGCAATTAGGGAAAACAAACATATCCAAGTAGCCTCAGAACTGTGATTAAAAACTTCAAGATGTGTGGTAGTTACATCGCTTGCTTGTCAGGAATTAGGATGGGTACTGACAAGAGTCAAGCTGTCCTCTTAGAAAAGGATTGAGTATAGAGAATTGGAAAAGCCACAATTTGTTTTAGAAAGCTTTATAATTGTAACTTACCTCAGTCCACAGTTTAACATACATATGAATACATATGCGCAGTCAGTCTAATTACAAGGTAAAACTGTGGACAATTTCATTAACAATGGCCTCTGTGTTGTTACCTTTCTGTTGCTGTCATAAAATATCATGACCAGTGGATCAAAGACCTTAACATAAAACCAGCTACACTGAACTTGATAGAAAAGAAAATGGGAAAAACCCTCCAGCACATTGGTACTGGTGACCACTTATTAAATGTAACACCAGTAGCTCAGACACTAAGAACAACAATCAATAAGTGGGATCTCCTGAAACTGAGCAGCTTCTGTAAGGCTAAGGAAACAGTGAATAAGACAAAATGACAGCCTACAGAAGGGGAAAAGATTTTTACCAGTCCTAAAAGTATCAGAGGATTGATCTCTAAAATATATAGAGAATTCAGAAATCTAGAGCCCCAAACCCTTAATAACACAATTAAAAAATGAGATTCAAAACTAAAAAGGGAATTCTCAGCAGAAGAATTATAAACGGTTGGAAGGCACATGAAAAAGTGCTCAACATCTTTAGCCATCAGAGAAATGCAAATCACAACTTTGAGAAACTACCTTATACCTGTCAGAATGGCTAAGATAAAATACTCAGATGACAGCCTATGCTGGAGAGTATGCAGACCGAGGGGAACATTCCTCCATTGTTGGTGGTGGAAGTGTAAACTTGTTCAGCAACTTTGGAATGCAGTTTGGTGGTTTCTCAGAAAACTGGGAATCAATCTTCCTAGGGGTTCAGCAATACCACTCTTAGGCATATACCCTAAAGACACACATTCACACTCTGAAGGTATTAGCTCAACTATGTTCATAGCAGCATTATTTGTAATAGCAAGAACCTGGAAACAACCTAGATGTCCTTCAACTGAGGAATGGATTAACAAGCTGAGGTACATCTACACAATGGAGTATTACTCAGCAGTAAGAAAATATGATATTCTAAAATTTGCAGGCAAACGGATGGATATGGAGAATATCCTCCTGAGTGAGGTATCACAATCCCAGAAAGAGAAGCAGGGGATGTACTCACTCATTAGTGGACTTAAAAAAAAAATCAAAAGAGAGAGATGTCATCGTACACAAGAACTCAAGGCTAGAACATTGCTAAATAACACAATACCTCACTTCTATATTGATGGCCTCTGTCAGGGGTGTGGGTGAGAAAAGACTTGTTTTCTTTAAAGGTCTAGCCACAGGGAGTTTAATTATGCTCCAGTATGTAAATGAGCAGTAAATAGGCAGATCATAAGAGTGGGCATGAATCTGAGAGGT
This sequence comes from Sigmodon hispidus, assembly GCA_004025045.1. Classification (NCBI taxonomy): domain Eukaryota; kingdom Metazoa; phylum Chordata; class Mammalia; order Rodentia; family Cricetidae; genus Sigmodon; species Sigmodon hispidus. Next base: position 2,593 of record PVIH01013291.1, read on the forward strand.
CTGATAACTGAGTTTGATGGGGTGCATGATGTAAAAATAACAAATATAGATTTAAAAATATTTTCAGTAACATTAAAAAACAATATTATTCTGAAAAATGGCTGTGTATCACTGAGAAATGTTTTCTTCTTATTAATATGAATGATGTATATCACAACATCTCTTATTCAGTTTTGTCATTTCAATAATTTGCATTTTATTTTGTAATGTTATTTTTTATTTTTAACTTTGTGTGTCATCATGTGGTAGATAATGGGTTACATGATTATTTTCTTTTTGACATTAAACTATAAACTATGTAATTACCTATAGATTTATTTAAAATACACTATTGTTTGAATTGCTTGATTTTATCATTTGTTATAAGAGAGCAGGAAAACCTGTACATGTACAATAGCTTGTCCTTGTACTTTGTCTTCTGTGTACATAAGCTGACCTGACAGAGCACCTAGATTGACCCAAGTTTTTTGTGATACTTCCAAAAATGTTTCTTTCAAAATTATTACTATCATTATAAACTTTCTCCTGGAAAAAAAAATACCATGACCAAAAGCAACTCAAGGTAGTAAGAATATATTTTGGCTTGGGTTCTAGAGGGAGAGAGAGTCCATACTAGCTGGGAAGGGGAAGGCATGGCAAGAGAGCAAGAATAGGCAACTGGCCAATCAAATCTTTATTCATAGAGGAAATAGAGAGAACAGGAAGTGAGACAAGGCTATACACCCTCAATGTCCATCCCCAATGATGTCTTTTCTCTAGCAAGGCACTACCTCCTAAATGTTCTATAACTTACTGACACAGTGAGACCAGCTGGGGACCAAGTCTTCAAATACACTTCCCCTCTGGGAAACATTTCTTATTCAAGCTACCACAGTAAGCCTTCATTGCTTACCCCACACCTTGGGCATCAGATGCATCACCATAATGAGTTAGCTCATATTCCAATCCCTTCTTAGAGCCTCGGGTTTCTCCATATACTTGGATAACCAAAACAGCTACCATAGACAGCTGGCCCATACTCTGGACTCAAGACTGTAGCTCTGTACCTGTGTTTTAGCTCCTGATTCTTCAGTAGGAGAAAGTCCAGCTTGTAAATTGTGATAAAAAATCAGAGTCTGCCACCTAGACACTAGTGTCATCACTACCCTAGACTGCATATTTGTACTCCCAGGCTCTAATGCCCATTGTTAAAGGTGAAAATCAAAATGGAGTATCATCTGTTTGGACCACTTAAAACAAACTTGGGAGGCTGTGAATCCTTGGAACACACCGACTGTGACAATGGTTCTGGAGCTTGGTGCAGCCACATGACTGGTTTGAAGTGTAGGTAATTGCTGAGTGACTGTGACCTGTGGTAAGAGCTATGGATGAGTTTGTAAGATGTGATAGCTCTGGGTCCCTAATAGCACAGTACTTCAAGAGTCTCATTCAGGCCATCTTTGCACCTCTGGGGTTCTGCAGCAAGAAAAAAGAGGCTGTTGGTTATCTCAGTATGAACGATATAGTGCTCTCTACAAAACAGGCCCCTGGAGAAGCTTGTATCTAGGACTAACGGACTTTACTGTTCTTTCCTAGGTACCTCTGTTTATAAAGGTAAGGCAGACAGAGTTGCAATATTTTCACCACAACTTTCTGTTCTGCTATAATGCTGTATATTCTCAAATTTTTTATAACCCCACACAAGAATAGTAATTTGGTTGATAAAAACTATATCCCTTCAGAAAATAAACACTGTTCTTAACACATTTTTGTACTATATGTCTTTAAACACTCCACTACAGTATATTCACATTTAGCAATAAAAATGGTAGTGTTCTCAAAGGATTAAAAGGTAGTAATATTTAAGATATTCTTTTGAATATGTGCTTTAAAAATATTTACTTTGTTTTAAATGCATGAGTTTCCCCTGAAAACATGTTTGAGTAACATGTGTGTAGTTATTGTGGAAGCTAGAGAAACATGTTAGATTCCCAGAAGTGGAGTTAGAGATGGTTGTAGGCTGCCAGCTGGGGTTGGGAACTCAACCTGAATCCTCTGGAGAAGCAGCATGTGCTTTTACCCATTGAGACATCTCTCCAGCCCTAGTCATCCATGTTTAACACTCCCTCATGCACTGTGGTATAGATATTAAATCCATTCTCAGAAATAACACTGTACTTATTAGATATCAGCTGAGCTATTTTAAGCACCACCACTAAACATGTGTTTTATACTTTATTATATTTATTAAAGTATAGTTACCACATGCACTCGTGGAAGCAACTTTTTTATAAGTTATGTGAGGTCCATTCTAAAAACAACATACAAAATTCTTCACCATTTCATTTTCTGCATTAGTGTGGCTACCACATTGTTCTCTGAAATAACACTGTTCCTAGCAGTAAACAGTCAGTCTTGTACAAGGCATGCCCCTTACAATAGTTATAACATGCAGATCCATCCTCTGAAATAACACCATTTCCCACTTAATTTTCTATCTAACCTACTTTTCTGTTGCTGTGATGAGATATCCCCACAAAATCAGCTTAAATGAGAAAGACTATATTTTGGCTTAGAGCTCCATAGATGGTACAGCTTATTATGGAGGAAGTGGCACAGCGGCAGGAGTATAAGGCTGGCCCAGTATTTTGCATCCATAGTAAAAAGCAGACAGACAATGAAATGTGGGGCCAGGCTTCACAAACAGTTTGGTGATGTGTTCAGTTCTTTTGGGAAACACAAACTAAAATATATCTTATATTAAGCATTTATTGAGTTGGGTTTTCTCTTTTGGGGGGGTGGGGGTCTGGAGGTTTAAAAGAGGGTTTCCTTGCATAGCACAGTTTGGCCTGGAACTCACCATCTATGGAAGGTTAGGGTCATACTGGTGACAGTCCTCTTGCTAAAGTCTCCCCTACACCTAACTACACACACCTCTGAAGGGCTTGTCGATAAAGTTCTCAAAAACTTCATAATGTACTATGGAAGACTTTCACAGGGAGTTCCCGGTTTATCCTGATGTTCAACTCACTAGAGAAAAAAGAAATTGAGTGTATCTCATAAGAGTCATGATGTGGGAAGTGAGGAGATGGCTCAGTTGGCAAAGCACTTGCATTAGGACCAGAGTTTGTATTCCTAACACACCTGTAAACATCACATGAGCTTAGTCACACACTATAATCCTAGAGAGGACTCCATGGGGACATGGAGACAGGGCATCCATCCCTGCAATGAGTAGGCTAAATTGAATAAACTAAACCCTTCATGGAAATCTGGTTTAGTGGGAGACTTCAGTTTATAGAGGTACATATAAGGCTTAGGAAGAACTGCAAGGCCACATCCAGGGTGGAGAGTGTTCTATTCATTGGAGACGCAGGGGAGCTAGCCAGGCTTCAGGTTTTCAGCAGCTTCCAAGAAGCTGACAGGTGCTGTGCTTGTATGTCCTGAAACAGTACCATGGAATGGGGCTTATGTATCAAGTTCTGACCTTGGCCAAGTGCTTGATTTCCTGGGAAAACACACTTCAGAGTGCACCATTGCAGTATCACATTTGGAAGCATGTTTCCCATAGTTCTTGGAATATAGCTTCTATAGGATTCACAGGTTGTTTGTTTTTGAGACAAGGTTTTACTACCGTGGATTTTCTGAAACTTGACATGTAGGCCAAACTGACCTCTCTTTCTTTAACACTGGAATTAAAGGTCTCCACCACCACATTCAGGCTTTTAAAAATGATTTTATTATTGATATTATAATTAAGTCTTTGCCCCTCCTAGGGTTATTGAAGTCATGGACCATGTTAGAGAACTTACAACCACCAGTTGACTCAACCAATACAAACCCTAACTATACTCTAAATATTTATTTTTATACCCACAGATAAGTGTAGTTTTCAACCTTCATCAAAGAACCTTCCTTTGCACAGACAAAAACCATTAGAGAAAACCCCAGCTCACCAAAGTGGGAGGTGTGGATTTATGTTCCAAATGATATACAATCATTTATTGTGCCCAAGGCTCAGAGATCAGTGTAGAGGGGTTAAAAGGATTAAGAGCCTGAAGACCTGTGAAATTTTTGTCTGTTTGCTGTGAAATTGTGTCTCCTAGAGAAATGAGAGACACTTTGCCTATGAAGTCTCACCAATACGACACCATGGAAACACCAATAGACATCCTAACATGGAAAGAAGAAAGCATAGGAGGCCTCAACCTAGGAAACACAGGTAACTAAGGATGCTGAGAACAGGCATGTATATTTTAAGAAGTATGTGCTGCTGTGAAAGGCTTTTTTCTGGATATGCAGTTGCTGTTGCAGCTATGAACACAGCATCAGATCTCCACAGGACATGTTTCTTCAGCATTCCCTTAAGATGAGGGAGGGGCTTATGACTTCCCTCCTTTGCCAGAGAAGCAATATACAATTAATAGTTGCTGGGGAAGAGGAAGTCATATTTCTCAGTGTTAGAGCTACACGTAAGTTGCTTTTGCTTTCTAGATATTTGAACTCCATGAATATTAAACTCTCTAATGGAGTCTTTGTTCATTCTGCTTTACAGTGTCTTCTCAGCGCAGTACATAGACAGACCCTTTAGAGGAGGCACACAGCAATGTCTAAAGACATCAATTAGAATGTTCTTTGTAAAGATGGCAGATGCACTGCCCCCCTTCTTCTAGTTAGTTAATTAGGCACTTTCCCAAACTTGCTAAAACTTAATTGTCTATGATATGTGAAGCCATTCTGGCATCCAGTATGTGAGCTCTGTGGAAGCAGTATCTAGGGAATGTTTGGAACAATGGTTCAAAGTATGCTTCTGAAAAATAGCATTCTGAACTGTTTTTCTTGTTAATTAAATACTTTACCAAATGGAGACCATCCCAATGAAGTCTTGCTTTGCATTGGTTCCCAATGGTTTCTGAGCATCTGACACTTTGGAGATATCTTTTGGGAATATAAATTAAGGCATATCTCAAAAAGATCTATTCCATGCTGTTTCTCCCGTAAACTGAAAGCTAACACATCAGGACCTCTTCATAAAAAATGCCTGTGGCCAAATGACCTTGAACACTCATGATTATAAGTATCTTCTTGGGTAAAATATGCCAGCAGTTTGAGAAACTGTGAGTCTCTGTTAGAAGCAGGTCTATCCAGAGCTCATGGACACAGCAGCTCAAGGAGATGACCCCACACTTTCACTTCCTCAGCTGTAAAAGGCCCTTTTTTTGGTTAGGTACAGTTTTAAAGTATTATACACACAGTTTAAGGTGGTTTGTCATATGTCAGTATTCCTTTCTTTTCACTAACATGAATCGATGTAAATTTCTAAAGAAAACCAAGAAAAGATATTCACTGTGGGAGAGTGGCTTAATCCATTGCAATGTGTTTACCTTTCCATTCACACCACTATTGTCAGTTGACTCAGGCATCCTTTGTTCCCGGAATGTTACAACAGCTTCTCCGCTTCAGTAGTGTGAATGTTGTCTCAATATATTTCTCCAGTCTGTCGCTGCACTCCTGGGAAATGCTACTAAAACACGTTGTATTTTTCTTAGCACACAACTAGAATGAATATAATCTTTAGATTCTTCTTGCCTTATAGGATGTCAAATTTTGTTGCTGTACTCAAGGCTCTTTTAACCTGTCCACAAGGCATTCTCTGCTTGCATTTTTTAGATACTTTTTATTATTTACTCAACAGTCTCCATTACTCTGCTTGTGTTTATTCATTTTCCAGGCTTGAAGCATCCTTATCTTCTCCACAAGATAAAACTGGACCCATTCTTCAAGGCTTAGATACAACATTAGGTCTTTTGTATAACGTCCTTACAAATGAAATAATGTACATACAAGTAACAGTATATGGACTGAGCAGATTGCATTTATATATTTAGGAATATATAATTTTAAAAAGAGGCCAGAGATCATGAATTTGACAGCAAGCAACAGGTGGGGGGTTGGATATGTAAAAGGAATTGGAGGTAGGAAAAAGAAAGGGGACTATGACATAATTACAGTTTAGTTTCAAAAATAAATAATTAAAAAGAAAAATGCCCTCATAAGAGCAGTCAGTCTTATTCCATACAGCAACAGATCTCCAGACCATTAAGACCCATGTTTATGTACATAAAGCCCTCCATTTAATTTCCCACAAATATTGTATCCAAATCCAGGGCTGTTGGTTTTTTAAAAAATTTTTAAAGCATTTTTTCCTTTCTTTTAATCCCACTATTTTTTTCTATTTTTATTTTTATAGATTTTTATTAGTTCTTTGAAAATTTTATCCAATGTATTTTGATCACATTCATCCACTCTCCCAATTCCTCCCGAATCCATTACCTTATCCATTCAACTTTGTATATATATATATATATATATATATATATATATATATATATCAGGCTCATTCTGTGCTGTCCATATATTGATTGTGTTGCCTTCCAGTGGAGTGTGGTTGACCCTTCAGGGACCTCATTGTTAAAGAAATCTGACTCTTTCTTTCCAGCAGTTATCAGCTGCCAATAGCTCCTCAGGGATGAGGTTTCCTGCCCATCTCCTCTTCCTGGGCTGGGATTGGGTCTGGCTTGAATTTGCACATAGTCTATTACTGTTATATGTGTTCCTATGTGTATTTGCCCTGCTGTGTCATGAAATTGCTCTTTCCTGTTGCCATTCACCACCTCTGGCTCCTACATTGCTTCAACCCCCTATTCTGCAATGATCCCTGAGCCTAGTGGGGCAGAAGTGTGACATAAGTGTTCCATTTAAATGTGAGAATTATGTGGTCTCTTACTCTCTGCACCATGCCCAGTTATAGATCTCTGCTTTAATTGGAATCTCTTTTGAAATTTATTTATTTTTTTATTTTATGTGCATCAGTGTTTTGCCAACACATATGTCTGTATGAGTGTGCCAGATCCTCTGGAACCTGAGTTACAGATAATTGTGAGCTGCCATGTGGGTGCTGGGAATTAAACCTGGGTTCTCTGGAAGATCAGCCAGGGTTCATAACCTCTGAGTCATCTCTTCAGCTCCTAATTGAAATCTCTTGAAGGAAGAAGCTTTTTGGTGAGGGTTTTGAGATGCATTAATCCATGGTATAACGATGTCATTAGGCCTTGGTTAACATTGTGGTAGTGTATCAGAATATGTTGTCCCCTTGGTCCACATCCTGTGTAGTTCCCATGGTTATTTTCTCATTTCCTGACCTCTTCAGGTATTCCAAAAGAAACCCACATAAATGAAGAATCAAAGCTAACGTCTCCAAATGAGAGATAAAAACTTATGACTTACACACAAACACACACACACACACACACATCTGTGTGAGTATGTGCCACATGCATGGATGCTGGGAACAAACTTGATTCTTTTTGTTCTTAACTACAGTTCTCCCTCTAGCCCCTTGGCTCCTTCTGAAGGCTTGTTTCTGCTTTTAGGATGATGGAATATTGAAACAGTGATGTCTGACCTCTGTGTTTCTCATATCCAGTGTATGCTTACATGCATAGTCCCTCTTTAAGATTTAATATCAATTTTAGGCATTTGGCTTTTTAGTATCATATCCAGTGTATGCACATTTTGATCAAGCCCTATTTTATGATTTACTCTCTAGTTTCTTGTTAAAGGGGTGTATTTATACTTATATCATTATTTTTATTTACAATCTACAAGAATGAGTTTCTGAGAATAGAAGCATCATTGGAAAAAATGTGGCAAGCTGTCTCAAATTTCTTGATGAAGGACTATATACAACTATGCACCTATCATGAGTGCCTTAAAAGTTATGAGTAAATCTACAGGTGAAGGAAAAAATGAAACTTGATGGAGAAACGATTTAAAGGTTACACTTGCTGTGTAACTATGATGACCTGGGTTCAGATTCACACAGTCATGTAACAAGCTGGGAATGGGCTTGTGTGCATCTGTAATCCAAGAACTGTGACGAGAGGTTTGCTAAGCCACCAACAGGGCTTGCTAGTGGTCAGCCTAGCAAAAAGAATCATGATCTTTAGGGTTAGGGAGAGCCTTTGCCTCAAAGGAATACAGTAAGAAATGATAGAGGAGGTTACCTGAACTCTCCTCTTGCATACAAGAGCTTGTGTTCAGGTGTGTACACCCCTACGCACATGTGCAGATGCACCATACGCACATGTGCAGATGCACCATACACACACATACAGATGTGTCATACACATACACACACACACTCACACTTGCAGATGCACCACACACACAAATTTAGAAAATATTCTTAAAATAAGTAATATAGACTTTTGTCTTTCTGTTTAACATGATGTATAATGGCTTTTATCTATCAATTTTTTATAGTGTCAGAAATTTAGTGAGAAAATAAATATTAAGTTTAACCATAAAGAAATAGCAAATGCTTTTCAGAATCATGATTTTTAATAATTTTGTAAGCATACTTTTAATTTGTTGAAACATATAGGAGTAGCAGCTGAATGAGGTATGTAAATCTAATTAAATCATTAATCATTTACATTTCCAGAAAGCAATATATATTAAAAGTTATATAGTTTGAGTGGGTATGGTGGTTCATAACAGTCATCGCAACACTGGGGAAAGTGGATGGCCATAAATCTGAGGCTAGGCTCAAGTTGCAAAGAGAGTTTCATTCAGGCCAGCCTGGACTGAGTGAGATCCTGTCTAAAAAACAAACAACAAAAAATGTAAAGAAAGCAAAACCACAAAATATTAACTTCTCAAAACAAAATACCATGGTGTATTCATGTATGATGATGATTACTTTTATTCACTTCAATGAAACACTAGTATTACATTTTACTTTATTTTTGTTACTTAGGTTTATATACATAAATAGTATAATGTATGTATTTTTGTTATTGCCTCAGGAAATTTTGGAGAGTCCTGCTAGAACTATCATGTTATCAGGGATATCCAGGTTCCGTCTTGGGACTCTTAGTCTCATTAATAAAATGGTTTAAGAATGGCCCAAAAGGAAGCTGGAGGACAAATTTGTTAAGAGTTCTAAAGAAAAACTCCAGGGAAGGCAAGGCTTAAACTTCAGCTGCTATCCTGAGGAGGAGGACGGAACAAAATGGAAGAAAAAGCCATGCAGTTCAGTTAAGACTGGCTGGTACTGTGCCACATGGTGGGTGAACACGCCACATGATGAGGAGGAAGTTCTCTAGCAGAAGTGTCCAAAGAGCTAGGAAATGAATGCTTATGGAAGAAACAGAAAAGAAAGAAATCGTGTTTGTTTGGATAACTTGGAAAAGCAGTCAGAGTAACAGCTCCATAAATAACTGGTGAAATTCTGGGAAGGAAGTTGCACCATCAATGGGACAATTATTCCCCTTACCTATTAGCATGGCTTGCAGTGAGACCAACAGCCTAAAGAATGATCCTTTAGCTAGCTGATGGGTCCAACTGGATTAATTTTTTTAAGTTTTGTGTAGTTTGAAATGTTAGGTCTCTACTCAAGCCAGATCAATAATATCCCTAAAGAGCGTCCACAGAGTCCTGACAGATCCTACGTTATGGCATTTCCATATAATGTGCTTTGATAGCATTTATTCTCTTATTACCCATTTTAACTGCCTTTCCATTTCTTTCCCATCTTTTTCCTCCCACTACTCACTAGTTCCCCTCCACTGTCTTCTTTTTATTTAACAGAGTGTCTTTTTTTTGTTTAAAAAAAAGATTTATTCATTTATTTGTTTGTTTATTTATTTATTATGTATACAGTGTACAGAAGAGGGCACCAGATGTCAGATGGTTGTGAGCCACCATGTGGTTGCTAGGAATTGAACTCAGGGCCTCTGGAAGAACAGTCAGTGTTCTTAATCTCTGAGGTTAATCTTTTGTGATTTTTTTGTTCCTCAAGTTCAAATTATAGTAGGATGACCAGGAAGCCTGGAGTGCCCAGTGACTCTCAGTTCTGCTTCTCCTTATACTGAAGACTGTGTAATTGTGGTGGTTTGAAAGAAAGGGTTCCCCCAAAGGGAGTGGCACTATTAGGAGGTGTGTCCTTATTAGAGGAAGTGTGTCACTGCAGGGGTGGGCTTGGAGGTGTTTTTTCTCAAGCTTCACTCAGTGAGACAGTTGACTTCCCTTTGCCTCTGAGTAAAGATGTAGGACTGTCAAGCTCCATCACTAAGTTAGCCTGTACACTGCCATGCTTGGTGCCATGATGATAAAGATCTGAACCTTTAAAACTGAAAAAAACCCTGAGTAAATGTTTTTCTTTTTAATAGATGCTATGGTCATGGTGTCTCTTCACAGCAACAAAAAAATCAAACTAAGACAGTAATTAGCAAGGATAATTTTAAAGACTTCAGAACATTACCTGATTATGTGGGAAAAATTGTCTACACCCCTTCTAAATGATACATTTATTCTGTCAACTGAAGAACACTCTGAAAGAATTCCTGGGTGTTTTACTCCTCAGACAATTGGATACGACTTTTACATGTCACTGTGAAATGTAGTTGTACAAATGATTTATTATATAATCTTTGTAACATCGGTGACAGAAGAAAAAATATTATAAACTGTAGTAATTTGTTTACCCAGTTCACTTACTTTCTTTTACTTCTGTAGCTATTTGTAAATCCAGTATTCTGTTGGTTTGTTTGCTAATTCAAGACAAGGATCCAAGACAAAGGAATCAAGGCTTTTCCCAAGCTATTGCAGCAGAACAGTTGTACTTTCGACTTAGAGTACATGTACTCACACAACCCTTTCATGGAAATCAAGATAGCAGGGAAAATGCAAATTTATTATTTTCTTATTTGCTTGTTAGTTTTGGTTTGTGTAAAGGGAGCAGAGTATTGTAGAACTAATGATAAAATAGAGCAAGCAGGTATTGTTCAACTACTTTTAGGATATTTCTGCTTTGGGGCATATGGAAAGGGTTATGAGCTTTATTAAAAACAAAAAGGAAAAATTTTAAAGTTTTAACCCCCCATGTACATCCTGTATCTATTATCCATGTAGCTGAGAATTAAATTAACATTATTTATTTGTTGTTTACAAACCCAAAGCCTACAGAACTTTTGTCACATAATCCTAATATATTCCCGGTATTGCACAACATTACCACTAACCAAGACAATTAAATAAGAAATGAAACGGCCAGAAAAATAATGCTCACCATGGGAAAACAGCATTTCTCCATCAAAATCTTTAACAATCTCACTGTTATCATCAAAACAACTACCCCTGAGTCTCATTATCTTCTTCCTGGCATTAAATGGGTTGAAAAATATAACTTTTCCTTTTAAATGCACAATTACAAAAATGGTCACAGTATAAGAAAGTCATTACATGTGTCCTTGAATGACGTCTGAGTCCATCTGATCCTGGGTTGTTGCTGGAACGAATCTGCATAACTAACTGGCTTGGGCTTCCTCAATCTCCTTGGCAGAAATAGTGTCCAATTGTTTTTCCAGAACCAGGATGACAATGTTATTAAAAAAAATTGTCACTAAATTTCCTTTCACATTCTGACAGCATGATTGAATAAATGTTGCCTGCTGAAACTGGCTTTGAAGATAAGTATTTCATGACAGATAATATATTTCATATGCAAATGCTTTGGTCTCTTTTTATGTTGAAAACAAGGAAGAAAAATTTTGTGATCTGTTTAATTTAGAATGTACTATTAAGTTAGATGTGTGCAGTCCTGAAACTAAATAGCTGTTTTATTGAATCATACTATGAAAATGGTACATTTTGTACTGAAGACAGTTTATTGATAGTATGCTGACATCAGGTACAAAAATTAAAAATTTTATTAAATATGTATTTTTCAGGTCAAATTTAGAATCATAACATATAATTATGTGCATATGCATAAAGCAATATATATCAACTGAGATTTTTAGCTTATTTTGTTTTTGATTAATACTCCTGCTTCCAAATTTTCATCTCAATTTCTCTACCCAATTGTCATATTAAAGCTTCAAGCATTTTATTTATTTATTTATTTCAAGGAACATGTTCTTGTTTTTTCTTTTTCTTTTTTATTATGAATAAAGAAGTCACATTTTCTATCCTTATTCAAGGTCCCTTCCCCCTCCCATCACATTAGGTCACTCTCTCTTCTTCACAAAATGATCCTTGAGTTTCTTGAAACATTAGAAAATTACTTTTTATCCTATATGGAGCACTTGTTTACTTTTAAAATATTGTTTAATTATACAAATGTATGAGATGTTATGTGATAATTTTATATATATACATAGATATGTATAGGGTGTATAATTATCAAATCAAGGCAATTAACATGTTCATTTACTTAAACACATTCAGTTTTTCAAATTAAAATATAACACAGTATGTGATAAAGGTATAATATTACAATACATACATAGGTAACATACTGATTAAATCAGAGAATTACTATTGAAAATATTTTTACTTTATTTTTAATTTTTTTTAAAGAGT
>PVIH01013291.1:17500-59178 GCA_004025045.1 Sigmodon hispidus
AATATTTGCTGTGCTGCAGCTAGAAGAGAAGCTAAAGCAGATAAGGCAGAATTAAAAAGATGTAGTAAACAATGATTTAAGATGAGTGATCTTATTTTTTAATATCTATGAAGAGATAAGCAGGAAATTGGAACAAGAAGCAGGCAAATAAGTCATAAAATATAAATGGGAAATTATTTTTGAAAAGCAGTAATTGAGATAAAGAACTGAGCAGATGGGGAATGAAAGCAAGACACTGAGTTACTGGTTTGCAACATTTGGTGGGGTAGTTCTGCCAGATGCTAAGGAGAGAATGTCCCATGTATTCTTCAGAAACAATGGATGCTCAGAAAAACATCCTGACATGGCCAAGCTTCCGTGTCTAGTTTGAGTATGAATAGAAAGTGAAAGTAAACAGAACTGTAAATGACCTATATAGGCATACAAGGGCTGTTCCACCACAAAGCCTGTGTGCCAAGATTGATAGACTCTTAATTATGTGGGTCTAAGATAAATTCAGGTTGTGAAGACAGATAATACACTTCTTTAAATAGCTAATCTTACCTGTTTGTTCACATTCTTAAAAATCTTACTACCTAACAAATTTTAATTTACACATGTGTCCTGCAGTACATTTAAAACACATTTTAAAATTTTATTATTTGTAAATGTGTGTGTGTGTGTGTGTATGTGTGTACAGGTACCAATTTAATCCAGAAGAGGATGTTAAGTCTCCTCTTGCTATTAAGCTAGAATTACAGACCACTGTGAAATACCTGATATTGGTGTTGAGAACAGGACTTAGATGCTCTGTAAGAATGGTTCTCAATCTTGCTTTCATATTGTGGTAACCCCCCCAATCATAAATCTATTTTGTTGCTACTTTATGACTATAGTTTTTCTACAGTTGTAAATTGAAAAGTAGATATCTGGTAACTTATATGCAACCTCTAAATAGTTCATGACCCACAAGTTGAGAACCATTAGATTTTTCTTTGGTCTCCATATGGTATAGAAAGATGGTATGCTATGTAAAGTTTATATATATATTTATATACATATATATATATATATAGGTAAATCACAACTGATTTCATTAGCTTATATTCCTTTCCTTGATCTTTGTATGGTAACATGGTATAGTCTCTTCTGGGTCTGGCTTCTTTTACTTGAAAACTGTTAAATTTATCAGCACTCTGTGTTATTAATTGTTATGTGGTATTTCATTCTATGAATGTTGGCAATTTGCCCAAACCAACTTCAATGAGCATTTATGTCCTTTGAGAGTAATTTTTTTCCCTTTGTAATTAAAACAAATATCTGAAGTGTGTTCCAAACTGGTGAGATGGTTCAGTAGGTAAAGGCTCTTGCCACATTAGCTTGATAGCCTGAGTTCTATCCTAAGCACCCATGGTGTACTCAGGCTCTGCATCTCATTTTCTTATACATACAATAAATATAAAAGTAGATGAAGTGATAACGCATGACAATTCTATATTATAGAATCTTTTGTAAATATCCAACAAAATACGCTAATGTAAGGAAAATCCAAGTGCAATAAAAATTAATAACAGGTAAAAGGCATTTGGACTATATCAGAAATAATAAAAATTAAATGAAACCTCTCAGATGTAATTCTTTGGAACCTATCTCATATACAACCAGATTACTTTAAATCTACACTAGAGTCTGGCTATTCAGGCAAAAAAAAGACACTAGCTCATGACTTCTAGTATCATTTATGTTATGATCTATTGTCAAAATATACACATTTAACTCAATTAAATTACTGAACATAATATTTGGCCAATCTTAAAAATGTCCATTAACTGACAAATGTGTTTTACTTATGTGTTGGTTAGACTTGACAGCAATAAAAATGTTTCATCATTGTGGCTCTCTTTGTTCTTCAGGGATCGTAGTTCCTGTGACAGGGGAAGGAGCTGAAACAGGCAAATGGGTTCTAATGGTTATGCACACGATGGAGATGGAGATGATAGCCCTCTGGAAGATAACCTCAATGAGACAACACAACTTTATTTCAAAGTATAGGAAATATATAGGATTGAGAAGCTCAGGGAAAAACTCTAATTTGCGTTAAACACCACAGTCCTATCATAGGGCTTTGTGTATTTCAGGGAGATCCTATAGCAAAGCTCCTAGAACAAGACTTAGTTACCATATAGGCCATTGGTGAAAGCTTCTAGCAGGGGACTATGCAGAGGGTCACACTAACAATAAGTTAGGCATCTAGGGTTAGAGAGAGCTTTCCGATAAGGTCAGTGATCTGGCCAGCAAGGTCTTTAACATGGACCTCAAACTGGGGGTGAGACTAATGAAGAAACAGGAACGTGGAGGAATTTCTATTCATGCTTTGGCACACTTTATTTTTCCAGCCAGCTTTTAACTAGAATCTCAGAGTGTGAAGAATGCAGGTAGCTGGGAGGAAGGGGAGGATTATTCAGAAAGGTGGCAGGCCTGGGGGAGAAATAACAGACAGGGTAGAGTTGATGTGGAAATCTATCTGTTCTCAGCTCAATGCCTGGAGAATGTCACCTGCTGGTCTGAGAGGATCAAAGAAAGCCACCTGGATTCATGGCCTAGCTTAAAACAGTAGGGCTAACTGTAGGAGCTAACTTATAAACTGAAAAATGGCTAAGCTAGAATTTGGCTCCGGACAGGTCAGTCTTCCAGGTCTAGAGATATTCTTCAGATAAGGGCAGGTAGAGCGCAGGAAGTCTCACTAGACGGGAACTCCCATCTAAGTTGCTAAGCTTTTGGAGAAATCTGCCAGGCCATGATATACTGCAACCTCCGTCCAGAAAGGCCTCCCAACACATTAGATTATACATTAGTTAAGTGGCATAAAGGATGATACACTATTGACTCACCCTGGGAGTCCTTAACCTCTCTGAGGACTGGATGTGTGGATGGGGTAGGGGAAGCTGGGGGATGACTGGGAAGAGGGGAAGGAGTGGGGAGCAGTGGGGAGTGTGTAAAAAAACCTTTTAAATAAAAAAATTCAAAGAAGGGGGAATAATATGCTAAAATTCTTCCATTGTCTTTTTAGTGTGATAGAATCTAGATGCTCATGACTACTGAGAATTTAAGATGATTTGAATTCAAAGCTTTTAAAACTCTTCATTTGGTGGACATGGCTCATGCCTGTAGCCCTTACACTAAGAGTCTATCTGTACAGAGATTGATGCCAACTTGGGCTGCACAGAGAAGACCTTCTCACCAACAAAACCACATGAACATACAAACAACTACATAGTAGGTTGAAAAGTTTAGGATAAGTAAAAGTCTACCAACTATGTTGCTTAAATATTTTACTTTGGTTTGCCTATTATATAAGTGTAAGCTAATTTTACATGTTTGCTCTCAATTAAAAAAATCTGACTGCTACTAAATTTTAAATTATATGAGTATCTTGGATTATTTTTTAATTGGCTATTTTTAATCTACAGGAAGTGCTATGATAGATATCCAGAGTAAGAAAATTTATGCTTTACTACATGATTCTAATAAAATAAGACAAAGGACACTATCTCATGCTTTTTTTTTGTTTAGCAAGCAACTAGAATTTTTAAATGTGTCAAACCTGACTAAACATTGATGTATTTCCCTCATAAAGAATCAAGAATCATCCTATAAGGATATATGAAACAAGCTCAATTCTACTTGATTTTGAGCATCATTTCCCCTGTTTCTGCACTTTTATATGATGATTTCTTATGATGCAATTCATAACCTCACAAATAATCTTAAATACAGCAAAAATTATTGTGCAAGTCATCCACATGGCCAGTAAGTTTTATTTTTAATGGGAAGTGGAAACAATTGTATTATTAGTATTGATACAGAAAAAATACAGTAGCTATTTATATTACTAATCAGTTAGAACAGGAATAAATAGAAAAATGTGGGACTTATTTATTTCTTTTATGTGTAGGTGTATTTGTCCCCATGTATGTGCACCTTATGCATGAAGTTCCTATAGAGGCCAGAAGAGGCCATTGAATCCCCAGGAACTGGAGTTACTTGATGCTTGGGATCCACCATATGGGTTCTAGGATCTGAGAACTGAATTAAAGTTCCCAACCATGGTTCTGACTCTCTGGCCCTGCAAATTTTTGATAAACATGTAAAGGGCAGAGCTGAGCAAAACAGAGAAAAAACTATCACATGGTACTAGGCTCACTGGTCACAACCTTAGAGTAAATAAAATTGGAACTTGTCTCCTATCAGTTTCAAAGTTCTAGATGAGTTAATACCTCTTTAACAAAAGGAAAAATGACAAAACTCAGGTAAAAGAGAATGGGCTTTTAAACTGAAATAACTCTTGCTGTCCTGACAGAAACATGTTAAAGAATCTAGATGCTTTTTGATAAAAAAATAGTATTAAATTTCTTTCAAATTCAAGATATTAACTGAAGAACACATGTCCATGACATTACAACCAATGGTTTTAATGGAAAATATTAATGTGGAAAATACAACAAACCAGTAAAACAAAATAAAATGGAAGAGTAATGGCCAGCGCACAAAATGTTCCTAGAAAAGGAAATACACATTTCCAGGTAATATTTGGATATGTGTTTTGCTTCTCCAGGAACAAAAACACTAATTAAGTAAACTAGAAGAAATATCCTGTCTTCTATCAAGAAAATAAACTTGAACTAGTTGACAAGATTTTGGGGAAATTATCACTACTGTCAGTACAGACTATTAAAAGATAAACTTGGCCCATTAAGAAGTCTACTTAACACTTTAATTGTCACATTTTTAATAAAGTAAAATTTCAAAATAAACCAAAAGTCTAATAACATGAATATGATTAATAAAATAAGAAAGCATACAATTGAATATCATACAATAATTTTAAAAGATGAAATTTATTCTGTTCCGCAACTCTGGCAGTAGGCCTCTTGCTCTACCACAGGCCACACTACCCCACCCACAGACTGCCAACACTTCTTTGGAGACTGCACAGATTACCACCAACTGTATCCCCTCCCTTCATCACCATATCCTAGCCCACAACAATGGCAGAGGCCCCTTTCTACCAGAGGCCATGCCAGTTCAGAACCCCAGAGACAAACAACACTGTCACCTAAAACCCCTGAGGTCACAGAGCCCACCAAAGCACTAGAGGAGGCACCCAACTGGACTAGAAGACTTGTCAGTCTCTAACTACTAACCACCCAGGCCAGAAGACCAGAGAGGAAATGAAAACCAGGGGAAACCACTCATCCAACAAAGACATGATTAGAAACTGGCACCTGAAAATACTCTGGCAAGAGCAGGCATGGCAAGCATGGCTTTGTCAGGCTTTTGCTTCTCCCTGATTCCCTCTGCCTTTATGAAAACCATTTAATTACATCCCTAAAGCTAGCCCCCAAGGTCTGCTCCTTTATTTGGCCACTTCCTCCTCCTGAGGCTGACTACTAAGGACCAGCTATCAAAGTACTGAGGTTCAGGAATCAAAAGCCCCCTTTGGCTCATCTAATTAACATGCCCAATTAAAATTAAACACCTTATTCCAACAAGGGGTTTCCCATTTTGCCTCTATAAACTGTTACTTGCCTTAGGGTCACTCATGTCTCCTGTCTGTGCGGAAGTGGTCCTTTGTCCGTCTGGAACAAACAACCCTCTCCCTTGCCTCTTCTCCCTTCTCCTTTGCTCCCTATACCATCTCCCTTTTCCTCTGTCTCCCGATTTATCCCTTATCCTTGCTCTCTGTACTTTTGGGGCAAATGCATCTTGTTTGTGCTGAGAACTTGGTCTTTAGGGGTCCTGAGCAGATACTTTTTCTTGTATGAAGTTCTATGACTTGGATTTAGTTTACATTTTACCTACCACCCAATCCAGTTCTTACACAGTCTGACCTCCTGATGCCTGATCTCCTCATCCAACAGTGGCTGGTTGGTCAGTCTTCCACCCTGGTTATCAGGTGTGAGCTATCAAGTGTCCAGGGTCCAGTGCCTTTGCTCTCTTCTATGGGACTGAGGAGACTGTGCTCCACCATGACCTTCATCTTTACAGTGGACTCCCTGGGTAGCCAGTAGGCACATTCCATTCACTTTGTCTTGGTTACCAGTTTTTTTTTTTTTTTCCACTTTTGCTACTGGAACCCAGTGTCCATTCTCAGCCATCTAAAAATCTATCTGCTAGGTCCTGAATCTCTCCACAGACTATTGCCTCCTTTTGGTTCCAGAGCTTCACTGGCAATTTCTCCCTCAGTATTGCTGGCTGCAAAGGTCCTGGTCACTAACTCCCTTGTCATGCAGCCTCCTCTGTGGAGGCCAGCCACACGTCCCTCCTGACACTTTCTCAGTTTAGCCCTTCCTGGCCTGAAACTTTGTCTCCAGTTTACACAGACACAGGATCTCAAAATCTCTTATGTCTTAACTTTGTCCTTTACTTCCAACACTTCCCTTCAACAAAATTTAGCTTTTCCACTCTCCCTCCTCCCTAAATGATCTCCGTCCTCCCCCTCGCCTCTTTTTCCTTCTCCATCTTGCTGTTACCATCCAAAAAGGCTAATCACCCCCTAAAACCAAATTCCCCACCCATCCTCTAGGCCATACTTGTTCCATATCACCTTTACTTTTAATTACTTTGAGGCCCTTCTCTTCCATACCACCCTGGCCACTTCCCCAACTTATTAACCGTTTCCTGTCCTGACACTGCCTACATCTTAAACTGAATCATACAAGAAACTAATATTCTGTATTATATAGTCTTAGCTAGAGTTTCCTATTACTATGAAGAGGCATCATGACCACAGCAACTTTTATAAATAAAACATTTAGTTGAGTGTGACTAGCTTACAGTTTAGGAGGTTCAGTCCATTTTCATTGTGAAGAGGAGCATGACAGGCAGATGTGGTACAGGCTGGAGCTGAGTGTGAATATATTCACATTTCAACAACAGCTCCAGGACACTCATTCCATTCTCTTTCTTTCCTCATCTTTTCTTTTTACACTCTTTTACTCTCCAAAATGCAAAGACAGACTCCCCTTTGCCCTCTTCCCAATCCTTTAGATAATGCCATTATATAGGATACCACCTCACCTTCCTTTACTGCATATCATAAACTCCTCTCTATCATATGCAAAGGCCCTTCTGCCTACATCTCCAAATCTCAATACTCCCTATTTATAACTAGCCTCTGCCTAGATCGCAAACCCATCATTGACTTTTTGTCTCACCTCCTCACCCTTCAATACTCCAATATTAACAGTAATAAAAATACCTAACAAACCTTATACCTAGCCCAGGACCTTTGTGCCATTAATTGTTGTCTATATACACATTTATGTCTCTAACCCTTAGGCTATCCTATCCATTATCCCCGACAACATGCCCTGAATGTTCACTTCCAAGACCTTTTTGCCTTCACATAGATGGATCCTGTACTCAACAATCCAAACAATTAACCTGGACTGTCTTTCCTCAGGAATTCAGAGACAGCCTCACCTTTTGGGCTGGACATTTCTACAGACTTGCCCAATGTCCCACCCCCTCTCCTTTTTCTCCTTCACGCTTCAGGATATAAATAGCCTCCTCCTTTACAGTCTTTCCCCCTCTGATAGCCAATTTCTTATTATCTCACTCAAATCCTTCCAAAGCTCAACCGTCTTCTCATCAACTCACCTGGTTGGATTCTCTCACTCCTATGCATGGACACTTCCCTGTAGAAACACCTTGTTTATCTGTTAAATGTTTCTGGCCTGAAGACCAAGTTTCTGCTTGTGGGTTCATAGATACACAATCCTAGTGTCTTCACTATATTAAGTCACTTTTCTACCTTCTCTCATCTAGAAATAATTTCCTAAATTTTAAACCTCAGTCTCCCAATCTCTTCTGGGATCTGGGAACAAAATACCCATCTGATAGACTCAGATTTCAGTACCTAGACCTATAATCATCCTAAACCTAATGCCTAGATGCCTGAATAAGAACCCAATAACAGCCAAAACAATAAATCACCACCATATCAAGCTGTCCTACTATAGCAAGCCCTGGATATTCTAACACAGCTGAAGCACAAGAAAATGACCTGAAAAATGACTTTATGAAGATGGTCAAGGAAATAAATAAATCCCATAAGGATATTCAGGAAAACACAAAGAAACAATCAGAAGAAATGAATAAATTCTTTAAAGATATCCAGGCAAAGTGTGAAGTCCCCATTTTCCTCATGTCCATTGGCCACCAATCTATGAGGATGAAGGGGCAGAATTGACAACAAAGAAACTTGGGAAACAGTAGAGATAGCTCTTGGGGAGACAGCTTCAGTGAGTCAGCTCAACTTTATTTCAGAGTACAGCAGATACATAGAAGTGGAATGGTAACTAGGCCATCCTTAACTTGCTTTAGGTGGCACACTCCTAACATAGCTGGATTAGTGGCAGCATAGCCTAATGAAAATAGCTAGAGCATGTTACTTAATTATCATGTGGGCAGCAAAGAAAAAGTGTTTGCAGAGAACTGTGTCAAGGGTAATCCTTGAGATAAGTCAGGCATCTGGACCTAGAGACATCCTCCAATTAATTCTAGGTAAAGAGTAGGAAGCCTCTGCTGTAGTGGGGGAGGAGGGAGTCCTCCAGATTGTGTCAGCCCTGGGGAGAGCTGCTAAGCTATGGTAGACTGGAACCTCTGACCTACCAGTAGAAAACACAGACAATAGGTGGAAATGAATACATTCCTTACAGAAAGCCAAGACAGAAAAGAACAAACAAATGAATAGGTGAAGGAAATGAATAAAACTGTTCAAGATCAGGAAATGGAAGTAGAAGTAATAAAGAAAACAGATTCTGAGGAAACCCATGAGATGAAAACTCTAGACTGAAAATCTGAAAAGAAAATACAGACTCAAGTATCACAAACAGAATACAAGAAATGGAAAAAAGAATCTCAGGCATTAAGGATACAAAAGAAGAAACTAATACATAGATCAAAAAAATGTTAAATCTAAAGAATTACTGACACAAAAAATTGGGATACCATATGTAGAAAGAGGCTTGTAGCTGGCCTAGCCCCATGGTCTGGATCTGCCTGCTGCTGCTTATCTGGACCAGCAATTCTAAGGTCCCAAAGAAACACACAGACACTTACTTTAATTTCATACTGTTTGGCCTATGTCTTAGGTATATTGCTGACTAGCTCTTTCATCTTAATTCAACCCATTTGCATTAATTTGTCCTGCCATGTGGCTCATGGCTTACCTATTATTTCCTTACATGTTGCTTCTTTGGTGGCTGGATGACATCTCTGTCTGACTCCGCCCTCCTCCTACCTATGCTCTGACTTTTCTGCCTACTTAGTCATCAATGATAACCAAACTTAGAGTCATGTTAGTTAGATTTTTTTTTTTTAGGTATACAAAGATATATTTCAATTAGGTAATATTTAAACACTTCAAGATGTACAGAACATGGTATTTATAATATTTAAAACTTTTCTAGACAGTGAGACAGGTGTCTTCAACCACTTTATAGATCTAGAGAGTATGTCATTTAATGTTTTGTTATTCAGAATTCGGCCATGAGAGACACAAAAACTCCTGATATCACTGTTCCTTTCCCAGGCATCAAGGATACTCCACTAAGAGTTTGTCTTCCGTGGGGGACAATGGCCTGATGGACATAGAACTGTCCTTGCTTGTCAGTACACATCCTATTCAATCCAGACAAGCAAGATGGAGGATAAAGACTGCTGAAGCCTGCCTGGACAGGATAAGACAGTTTCTCTAAAGATACCCTGCTTCTGAAGAGTTCTGTCAGATATCATAGGCCTGTAGCCAGAATGGTGGATGCTCCAACTGTGCAGAAAAGCCATGGGTGACTGTCCAGGTAGCTAGCTGACTGTCATTGTCCTCTCCTAAATTTTGGAATTTATTCTCTTGTGCTTCCAACTTTCAGGTAATACATTTTTCTTCTCAGGAAACCCACAGAATCAACTAAGCTCAACTCACAGACATTGAAAGGACAACCAGAAAGCCTGCATTGCATGGGTCTGACCTAGGCCCTCTGCCTATAAGTTGTGTTTGTATATCTTGTTTTCCTTGGGGTTCCTAACAGTGGAAGTGGGCATTATCTCTAACTCTGCTGCCATCTTTTGGGACCCTTCTTGCTTCATCCGCCTTAATATGAGGCCAGGTGCCTGTCTTATTGTACTTGATATGCCATGTTTGGTCAATATTCCTGGGAGGCTGCTCTTTTCTGAAGAGAAACAGGGGAGAAGTGGATCTGTGGGGGAGGGAGGTAGAGGAGGACTTGGGAGAAGAAGAGGGGAAAATCTGTAGCTGGGATGAAATATATGAGAAAAAAATAAACCATTTGTCAAGTTTTTATGGAGTAAAACTTCAAAATAAACTAAAAGTCTAAAACATGATATGATTAATAAAATGAGAAATCATTCAATTGAATATTATACAATAATTTAAAAAGGTGAGATAGGGTCTGGCAAGATGGCACAGTCAGTAAAATGCTTGCTACACAAACATCAGGAACTAGGTTGGGTCCCTAGCAACAGTGTAAAAATCTGGGTTAGTGGAACATCCTGACAGTCCCATTGTTGGAGCAGCAGACAGAATCCCTGTGGCTTACTGACATGCCACACCAGATTCTAACACAATTGTTCATGCATTATCTGTTTGTAACCCAATAGAGTCTATAGTGGGTACTAGAATTCATAGGCTTATTCTTCACATAAGATGTAAATGTTGGGACTGGAGAGATGGCTCAGTAGTCAAGGGCACTTGCTGTTCTTGCAGAGGATCCAGATTCCATCCTTAGTACTTACATGGCAGCTCATAGACATCCACAACTCTAATTTCAGGGGATTCACTTTTTTTTTAGCCTCTGTAAGCACCAGGCATACTTGGTGCACGTATATTCACATAGACAAGCACTCACATGTATAAAACAAAAAGTAATGTCTTTACGTAAAATCTTGATGATGTAAATGTGCCTGAAATGAGCAAGCTTAACCTCAGACAATGTACTACTATTTTATTGCTGTATTAAATTAAATAGGTGAAGATGAGAATCTACTACCAATATCTTTCTTTGTTCATTCTAGACTATTATTTCAAAGACTGGGTCCTTCAGGAAATATTTGGCTCATAAGGTAATATCTTTACTGCTCATTATTTTACTATATGCTCATTAAACTTTATTCTACTTAGAAGTAAATTTTATTGATAAATTATTGCTACCATTTATCCCAAATAAATATCCACAAAACATAAAACATTATATTCTGAACTGAAGGACACAGTATATTGTTCCTTTCTATCTTCAAACATACAGTACTTCAATAGTTAAGAAATTATGTCTGTGTAAGTTGATACTCTGTCTTCTGTGTCTACCTAGTTATTTCAAAATTAAAAAAAAAACCACAAAAATGTATCAGAACTGTTCTGTGCTAGTAGATACAAATTTATGCTTTTGAAAATTATCAGAAAATATAAAAAAACCCTACACAAAAATTGAATCAATAGTGATGCACTTACTATACACACATGAAATTTGCCTGTGTGTTTCCTTATGTAGAGGCTAGGGTAGGATGCCATGTGTTGCTTTATGACAGTATCTCTTGTTAGCTGATTAGGTGAGGTGAGCTGGCCAGGAAGCTCAAGAATTACACTTCCTTTGCTTGAAAACTGCTAGGGTTACAGGCTGGGCCATCTCCCTAGCAGCAGCCCCCTCCCCTTGCCATAGCATACTTTCTTAATCGGGCACACGTGAGATGGATTAAGGAAAACAAAGAAAGAAGAAAGGAAGACAAAGAAAATGAGTAGAGCCACAATCAGCCTGTAGCACAGACACCAAAGCAGTTGGAAAAGATGCTGAACCATCTTCATTATTAAATATTTAAAAATTGAAGCTCAAAGCAGATAGGCCCATTGCAGAGCTCACACCATGTTTGTAAGGGTGGAGAAAAACACCCTTATGGTGCTTATGGGTTGCTGGTAGAAGAGAACAATTTAAAACTTGTTTGCCAATTTTTCAGATGTCTTATGTCTTTTCATCTAGCACTTTCTTTTGTACAAATTTATAGGGCAAAACAGTATGGTTACAAGAGTATTTGTTGCATTATTCCATGTGGTAAAAAGTAATAGAAACAACATAGATCTTTATCAGTAAGTCCAACAGAAACCTCAGCATCTTGTACACCACAGTATGGCATGAGGCTAGTAATCTAGCTGTTAATTAATCATGATATTACCTGGAGGGCCAGCACCCAGAGGTTGAATAGCCCAGAGGCCTAGAATAGAACCAGACACAATTGGCAATAAAAAGTCACTGTAATGATGCCTAATGATATTTTCCTATACTCATAGGTTTTTGCCTACCCGATTGTCATCAGATAGGCTTCACTCAGCCACTGATGAAACCAGATGCAGAGACCCACAGTCAAACATCAGGTAGAGCTCAAAGAATCCTGCAGAGGAGAAGAATTGTATGAGACAGAAGGGTCAAAGATACTGCAAGAAAAACCTACAGAATCAACTAATCATATGGGCTCCCAGAGTCTGAAAAAACAATCAGGGAGCCTGATGGGACTGACCTAGGTCCTCTGCATACATGTTACAGTTGTGTAGTTGGTCTTCTTGTCAAACTCCTAACAGTGGGAGCAGAGTCTGTCTCTGACTCTTCTGCCAGCTTTTGGGACCCTATTCCTCATACTAAGCTGCCTTGTCTAATATTAATATGAGGCAAGGTCTTACTATACCTTGATAGGCCATGTTCTGTTGATATCCATTGAAGGCCTTCCCTTTCCTAAACAGAAAGAAGAAGCAGGTATTATGGGGGTATATGGGAGGTGGGGAAGAGGAACTGGGAGGAAAATAATGAGAGGAAACTATGATTAGATTATAAAATAATAATAGTAATATTAACAAAATTATTAAAAAAACAAACAGGCTTCTAAGGGATATTATTATAATAAATACAATGTAGCATGATACTATTATATAATAAGTATAATATAATAATATCACAAAACAAAAACTAACATACCAGAATTAGACAAAACCAACAAAAGAAAAAAACCCAAGAGAAGGCACAAAAACCAGACTCCCTCATTTGCATACTCAGGAATCTCAAAAAAACCATTAAACTGGAAGCCATAATATATTTAGGGTAAAATAGAAAAGAATAAAAATATATATATAAATTTTTAAAAAAAGAAAGTAAAAGAATGGAAAAGAAAAAGCCCTGACAGGATACTGTGAACAAGGAACCTCCAAAGATTCTGTTAAATTCATTTTTTTCTGTTGGCCATCTAACGTTGGGTATGCAGCCTACTTGTAAGAATAGTTTATTTCACTAATGAGAATTTCTTGGAGGAAACAAAAAACTCATTTGCAAGTGATTATCAATTAGAAACAGCTTCTGGTTAGAGATGGGCACATGTGTCTACTTCTCTTTTCAGCTTTAAGGCCACACCTGGTGCAGATCCATGCAGATCCTGTACTTACTGCCTCCATCTCTGTGAGTTCTTGTGTTATGTTGACCATGATGACTTATAGGGCCTTGTTTTCTTGGGGTACTTTATCCCTTCTGGCTCTTATATTCTTTCTGCCTCCTTTTCCTTGGGGTTCCCAGAGCCCTGAGGGGAAAGATTTGAAGCTATATCCCTTTTAGAACTTAATATTCCAAGGTCTCTTACTTGCTGTATATAGTGTCTGACTGTGGGTTTCAGTATTTGTTCTCAGCTGCTGTAGGAGGAGGCTTTTTTTGATGTCTGAGTACTGATCTATGGGCTTAGCAGAATGCCATTGGGGTCATTTTATTACTACTTGTTCTTTGTATTATTTTATTTTGTTGTTAAATTGCTATTGGTAGAATAAGCATTTTTACTATATAATCTCACTGTTCCATAAACATGGAAATATTTCCATGTTTTGATTTGTTCTTCCATTTCTTTCTTCAGTGTCTTAATGTTTTTATCATACAAATCCTTCATTTGTTTGCTTAGAGTTAGTTACTTGAGGCCAATATGAAAGGTGTTTTATATTACTTGAGGCCAATGTGAAAGGTGTTTCATTGGTTTTTTCTAACTCCATTTGTCATTAGTATATAGGAGGGTTACTCAATTTGTGAGTTAATTTTGTATCCAACTATTTCTCTGAAACTGTATATCAACATTTCCTAGTGGAATTTTTATGGATACTTGTGTATACCAGCATATTATGTAAAAATAAACATACTTTGATCTTTTTCTTTCACAGTGCAGGATCTTCACTCACGTCGATCCATGGCTATCCAATGTCTGATTGACGGCCGTCCTCTTAATGGTGAGACGTTTGCTCCATCCCGTGGATCCGGACATGCTGGGCGCCAATTTTCCCCAGCCAGCAGGGTCTTCAGCGTGGACCTAAATCTAGGAACAAATCAAATGAAAGGCAGGAACATGAAGAACGGAAGGACAAGACAAATCTCTCTGTTCAAGTCCTCCAAAGCTTTATTGTTACAACCGATATTTATACAGAATCTCTGCCATGCAGGTAGCTGTGAGGAAAGGGGGTGGGAAATACAAAGGAATGTGGCAGGCCTTTGAGGGAGAGTAACAGATAGGGTATAATTAGTATGGAAATCTATCTGTTATCAGTTGAGGATCTGGAGGATGTCACCTGCTGAGCTGAGAGAATCAAGCCAGACTATCAGGAGTCATGGTTTAGCTAAAGACAATAGGGATGTAGCCTTCTGGCAAATGACTGCTGGCTAGCTATAGGAGCTAACTTATAAAATATGGCTAAGTTGACTTTGGTTCCCAACATCCCTGCATCTTTTAGATGAAGCTTTCTTAATCATGGTGAATTATCTTTTTGATGTGTTCTGGGATTCTTTGTGCTTTATTGAGTATTTTTGCATCTATGTTCATAAGGTAAATTGGTCTGCAATTCTCTTTCTTGTTTCAGTAGTTGTGTGGTTTGGGTATCAGGGTAACTGAGGTCTTGTAAAACAAATTGGAAAATGTTTTCTTTTCTTTCTATTTTGTGGAATAATTTCAGGACTCCTGGTCTTAGTTTTCTTTCCTTTTTCTTTTTCATTATTTATTTTTTAAGAAAGGTCTTTTTTTCCCTCATGTATTCCCCTGTTCCCTCCCTTCCCTCCTCCTTCCCTCCCTGTCAGCCTTCAGCCTTCCCTTACTCCATCCCCTGATCCATCCCCCAGAAGAGCAAAAAGTCCCAAGGTGGGTCTGCTCAGATTGGCACATCCATTCCAGGCAGGTCCAATTTTCTCATCCCAATATGAAGAATTGGTTAGGTGTTCCTCTGCAGGGAATAGGCTCCAAGGTGCCAGCCCAAGCACAAGAACACAGTCTGATCCCACTCCTTGAGGCTCCACACATTGCCCCTGTCAATTGACAGTTATTTATCCTTGGAGGGCCTAGTTCCTTTTCCCAATGGTTCCCCAATGGCTGTTTTTGATTCAGCGAGTTCCCCAGAGCTCCAGTCAACCATCACTGTGGGACTTCTCCTCATAATCACTATCCCCTTGCTCATACAGACTCTCCTCTCCTTCTCTCCAGTAGGACCAGGAGCTCGGCCCAGGGCTCAGCCATGGATCAACCTCAACCTCCATTCATTGTTGAGTGAAGATTCTGTGATGACTCTTACAGTGGTTATTCTTTTGATTATAGGGGAAGTCCTGCTGAGGCACCCCTTCTCTATTGGATGGAGACCTAGCCAGGGACATCCAGTGAGTTCTCGCACCCAGTCCCTTTCCAAGCCCACATTGGTTTTCCCTATTAAGATATTCATCTGTTTTTTTTTTTTCCTTCTTTATTGCTCCTGTCACTTAACCATCTCCTTTTCTCATGATTTGTTCCTACCTCTTCTTGGTTGATACCCAATTTGATCTCAATTTACTAAGGAGATCTTCTTTATTTTCTTTTCCTAGGGGAACCCCTGGGTCTCTCTTAAGTTTCTTCTGACCCCAAGCTGTTCAGGGGTTGTTGTCTGCAGCTTGGGAATTCTTTGCTTTTTGTCTAAAGTCCAATTATGAGTGAATATATCCCATGCCTATCTTTCTGGACTTGTGATACCTTACTCAGGAGGATATTCTCCAAATCCATCCATTTGCCTTCAAATTTTAGGATGTCATTTTTTTTCCCTACTGAGTAGTACTGTGTAAGTGTAGCACACTTTGTTAATCCATTCCTCAGTTGAGGTTGTTTCCAGGTTCTTGCTATTATGAATAATGCTGCTATGAACATAGATGGGATAATGCCTTTGAGGTATGAATGTGTATCTTTTGGGTATATGCCCAATAGCGGTATTGCTGAATCACTGGGGAAATTGATTCCCAGTTTTCTGAAGAACCTCCATATGGCTCAGAGGTTAAGAGCATTGGCTACTCTCCTAGAGGTCCTGAGTTCAAAGTCCCAGCAACACATGGTGGCTCACAACCATCTGTAATGAGATTTAGGTCTTAGTTATTTTTAAAGACTGGTAGAATTCTGTACTAAAACTATATGGCCCTTGACTTTTTTTGGTGGGATACTTTTAATTATTGCTTCCATTTTACTAGAAGTTATAGGTCTGTTTAAATTAATTATCTCTCTTGATTAAACTTTGGTAAGTAGTACTTATTGATAACAATACCCATTTCCTTTAGATTTTTCAATTTGGTTTTTAAAGTATGTCTATACAATTATCTGGATTTGCTTGGTGTCTGTTGTTATATCCCTCTTTTCATTTCTGATTTTGGTAATTTGAGTATTATCGTTGGTTAATTTGGATAAAGGCTTGTTGATCTTATTGATTTCCTCGAAGAACTAATTTTCTGTTTCACAAATTCTTTGTATTATTCTCTTTTTTTATTGACTTAAGCCTTGCACTTAATTTTTTCTTGGAGTCTATTTCTTCTTTTAAAGATTTATTTTTATATATTATATATAGAGTTCTACCCACATGTATGCCTACAAGCTGAGAGAGGGTATCAGATCTCATTACAGATGGTTGTAAGCCACCATATGGTTGCTGGGAATTGAACTTGGGACCTCTGAAAAAACAGCCAGTGCTCTTAACCTCTGAGCCATGTCTTCACCTCCTTTGCTGTCATTTTTTCCTTTTTGTTCTTGGGCTTTCAGGAATGCTGTTAAGTTGCTAGTCTGAGATCTCTCCATTTTTTATGTAGGCACTTAGTGCTATGAATTTGCCTCTTAGAACCACTTTTATTTTGTTCATAAGTTTAAATAAGTTGCTTATCTATTTTCATTTGATTCTATAAATTCTTGATTTCTTTCTTAAATTTTGTCTTGACTCATTTTTCACCCAGTAGTCATTTCCTGAGTTTCCATAAATTTGTGAACTTTCTATTGCTGTTGCTATCCAGTTTTAATCCATAGTGGTCAGATAAAATGCAGTGTGTTATCTCAATTTTCTTGTATGTGTTGAGACTAGATTTTTTTTTCCTTAACAAGTATGTGGTCAGTTTTAGAGAATGTTCCTTGAGGTGTTGAGAAGGTGGGTTGTTTTTTTTGTGTGTGTGTTTTGTAAATATTTGTTGGGTCCATTTTGCTTACAATGGCAGTTTGTACCAGCATCCTTGTGTTTCATTTTTGTCTGGATGGCCTTTTTTTGGGGAAGGTGTGGTGTTGAAGTCTCTTACTATCCAAGTATGAGGGTTAACATGTGATTTAAACTGAAGTAATGTTTCTTTCTCTCATTAACTTAGGTGCCTTTTGCTTGATTAATAAGCCTGATCAATAATCACGAGGACATGAATTGTTAGGTTAATATTTGTTCAAGCAACTTATGATATATACTGAAAGGGATGTTGAAAAGATCCACTCATTCAGATGGATGGAATGGATCTTCCTTCCAAGCAGTGGGGAAGCAGAGAGAGGGATGCTGTTCTCAGGGACCAAAACTTTAAGCTGTTCCTGGCCATGCCTTAAGGCTACAGCTTCAGAGGTATTAGGTGAAACCCAAACCTGATTTGGCATAGAGGCCATATTCAGTTGAGGTAGAACCAGAGTCCTTTGTGGAGCCTTATTTATGAGTTAATTTTAACTGTCAATATGACAACCTAGTATTATCTGAGAAGAGAATCTTAATTAGGAATCATCTAGATCAGATTAGTCTGTGGCATATATGGAGAGGGTTGCCTTGATTATTAATTGTAGTAGGAAGACCCAGCCCATGGTGGGCAGCACCATTCCCAAAGATGGACCATGACTTGTGTAATAATAGAGAAAACTAGTGCGAAACAAGCAAGCAATGATCCTGGGTTCTTTCTATTTCTAGTCTTGCCTGTTAATGTGATGCTTTAAGCTCCTGCTTTTATTTCCTCACAATAATAGACTATAACACAATTTTATGGTGACATTTTGTGTATCAAATAAAGATTGCCTGAAGATCAGAGAACAGAGCCAGCCACAGAGTTAGCCATAATGGTCAGGCAGTGGCCGCACATGCCTTCAATGTACACATTTAGAAGCACATTCCTTTAATCCCAGCACTAGAAAGGTGGAAACAGGAAGTGATATGGCTGGGTAGAGAAAGAGATATAAGGTGGAACGAAACAGAAAATCACTTCGTGTGCTTTCCTTTATTTCCCTTATGCAGTCTGAGGATTCTTCTCCTTTTGGCTTAGGAGCTGGCAAGGTAAGAAGTGGCTGTGGCTTGTTCCTCTGTCTCTCTGATCTTTCCCCTAATAACTGGCTCTGGATTTTTATTATAAGACCAGTTAGGATTCGTGCAACATAATTCTGAGCAAAATAAGCCTTATTTTTTTTGAAGTTTCTTTTTCTCAAAATATTTGTGAGAAATAAAACTAGAAAACAGACAGATCTTTATTTTACTAGTCAAGGGTAAAATATTTTCGAAGTTATTTCTATTAATTTTTATTTTCTCTAGCAATTTCGTGGCAAGAGTGTGTCGTCAAGATTAACATATAGAAGGCAATTGACAATAAAGAGGGAAAGCTTATCCCTACCCAGGTTATGTGCATGTGAGACAAAAGTATGAGATAAATACAGTTTCTAAAGTCATGGGAGAGGGGTAGATTTTATGCAAATAAACTATAAAGAGCCATGAACATTATGACTCAGTACTTTTGAGTGTAGGTCTTTCTCTAGATCACTACTGTTAGGATTTCTGGTCCCTGGTAGTTACCCAGAGCATGCCATGGAAAAGGCACATCCCTTTCATCCATATGCATGACCAGACATGGTCATATAAACCTACGTCCAACTGCGCCCTTATAACTCAAAGACCTCACATGGCTTGCTTTCTTTTCTCCATCTTCTCTTCCCTCAAGCTTCCTAAATAAACTCTGGTGTGGGATACTGGTATTGTGGTTTATTCCTTGAGTGTGTTAACAACTACCACACAACTATTCTTAGAATGCTTTCTCTTTCTTAATAAACTATCCATAGTTTTACTTTTAACCATGTGTCTCTGGTGTAATTCTTGTCCTGATGCAGAAGAACCTGAAAATTTCAGTGACTGTCCACCCTCCAGTTGAGATCCATGTCTTAAATAATATTAAAAATGTATTGTCTCACATTGCTACTAATCTTTTTTCACTTACTAACCCTAATTTGATTTTAATAGTTATATTTATTGAGTTCAATTTTTAATTTTTATAATTAAGTGTATTAGACATAGCATTAATTATTTGTAATTAGCGCCTTGGATCAGCAACATTTCAATATTCCACTGTCAGGCAAGTTTTAGTCAGCCTATGTAGACTTTTCATGCAAGAGAGTCTATGTTCCTGGACTTCTGTTTGTCCTCATTTAAAGTGCTGATGTTTCCATCATGGAAAGATTTCTTCGGTCATTTACTCAGTTTCTATAAGAATATTTACCTTTCCTACTTTGAGTATGATTATATCTTCTAAGTACTAATTTCTTCCTTCAGTCAGACTGCTAAACAGGATACTTTAGACCAACTATAAACAGCAGACATTTGTTACAGTTGTAGAAGCCAAAATCAAGTCAGATTTAATGTCCCATATGGAGTCTTTGTCCAATTTGATGCCAATATTCCTATGGTGAAGCCCTTGTGAGAGAGGAGAAATGCTAAAGAGAGATGCTAGCATCCCTTGCTCTTTTCACTCACAAAATTAGTGTGCTTATCAAGGATGCAGAAGTTGGAAAGCAGCAGAATAAGGATGCAAAAGTAGCTATAGAGAAATGCAAATGAAAACTTCGATTCCATTTCACCTGGATCAGAATGACATTCATTAAGAAAACAGCAGCAAATGCTGACAAGAATGTAGACTCCTGTTGGGAATGCAAAGTACTCAATTTTCTGGGGGAGTCAGATGCAGCTTCTTAGAAAACTAAAAACAGTTCTGCCTATAGCCAAGCTCTATCACTTCTGGGTGCCTAAACAAAAGACCCCAAGTCAACACATCACAGAGACACTTGCACATTGGTATTTTTGCAACTCTATTCACAATAACTAATTTGTCTAGCCAACCTAGGTGTCCAGCAGAGGAATTCATAAAAATATACAAATTTATTATGTTATATATGTATTGTTAATATATATTAAATATTTATAAATTCTTTTCACTCTAAAGAAGAGTGAGGTAATATATCATTTGAAGAAAATGAGTGGATGTCACTGGATATAATCATGTTAAGCAACTTAACTAGACTGACAAAGACAAATATAAGTTTTCTTACATTCCTGGATTTTTGTAGATATGAAGTCATATATGTATATATGACATTTAAGTAGAAGTAAAACTTTCTATAGAAACATGACTATGGGGAAGGAGAAGGGTGAATAGGAAAAGGTAGAGTTATGGGAGACAATATACCCAACATACAACACATGCTTCTGTGAGAATAGTCCGCACAACTATTGTACCATGTACAAGGACTACACATAGTAAAACTGAAAAAAACAATGCTGTGAGAATGGCTTAAAGAGTAAAAGGACAAGTCTGTGTCGTGATCTGTCATATCTTTGAAACTTACATGAGAAGTCATGTGATGTGCATCTGTAATCTCAGAACTCCTATGAAGAGGTGGGAAATGAAAAAAGTTGTTCTTTGCCCTCCACATGAATTCCTGCTATGGCATGCATATACAATACCACCCCACGTGTCTGCTACAGCATGCATGTGTACCCCACCTCACATGCACTCAGAGAATAGAAGCATGCATGTGTACCTCTACCCCACATGTACACAGTGAATAAAAGCATGTATGTGTATCCCCACCCCACATGCACACAGTGAACAGAAGACTTTGGACAGAATTTCTTTTTATATTTATACTTATGTAAGACTGATTAGCTTAATAGGACATCAACGTTATAGAGAAGTTGGTATGTTAGAAATCTAAAGCCAATTATTTTGGCCATCTTTAGGCCCCCTTAATAGCCTATTATTACCTATCTCTGTGCAAGACCTAAGATCTTCGTGACTATTAGGTAAATCTTTTGAGATCTACAAAAAGACTACATGTTTCCATCAACCAAAAGGCTAAGAAGGAGACTTCCCTGCTGTTCTGTAACCTGATAATTTTAACAATGAATTTTAAAAGTATTTACTGTACAGTTTTATTTTCCTGTTATTATATGAACTTCATGAAATTGTTACTATGTTGGCACATGGAATTTTCACCTAAACCTGGGTCTCTGGGCCATGGTCACTCATGTTTGGCTTTGTTAACTCTTATCCCCTTTGACATAGACTTTTTTGTTGTTGACAACAAAACTGTCACACACACCATAAATAGATTGATAAAGTTAATTAGTTTAAGGTTTGTCTGTATCAAACATGAAAAGCAAAAAGATATACAAGGTTTTCTGTCTCTACTTATCAAGGTGATGAATGTACAGACAAAATCTCTGCTGGACTCTGCAAGTGCCTGTGCTTACTTACTTGGCCAAGATCATCTGCTATGCCTTAAGGAATTAAATGGACCGGTTGGAGGCGACACAGCAGAACTGAGGCTGTGACCATTTTATTAAGAGCAATCAGAATTTTTATATCTTTATCAGAAACAGTATATTATAGTATGAACTTTCTGTGTCCCACCTGACTGGTCCCACTGCCATTAAGTCTCAAATAATCACACAAAGTTTTATCTTAATTATCAGCTGTTTGGTCTAGGGCTCAGGCTTATTACTTGCTAACTCTTACTCTTTTTTTTTTTTAAAGATTTATTTATTTATTATGCATACAGTTTTACAGAAGAGGGCACCAGACCTCATCATAGATGGTTGTGAGCCACCATGTGGTTTTGCTGGGAATTGAACTCAGGTCCTCTGGAAGAACAGTCAGTGCTCCTAACCTCTGAGCCATCTCTCCAGCCCCGCTAACTCTTACTCTTAAAATAATCCATGATTCTTATTTTGTTTAGTCACATGGCTTGGTACCTTTTCTCAGAGCAGCATTTTCATCTTGTTTCCCCTGAATCTGCCGCTCCTCTCGTCTGATTCCCAGAATTCAATCTGTTTGTCCACCTCTACTTCATGTCTAGCTACTTGACTAATCATATATTTATTAAACCAATATTTACAATGACAAATATTTATAGTGTACAAAAACATAATCCCACAGCAGAATAAAAGGGCAATTGCCAAAATCAATACAATTGTAGTTTCCAGGATATAACAAAATTTGCAGTTTATACAGTGTACTCAAGATCAGTGTCCTATCCAGACCAATTATTCTGTCAAGATTCCATGTTTTTTGACTACTAAGGGATCCATATAGAGAAACAAAAATTGGCCTAAACACTTCACTGTCTGAGAGAGTGCCTAAGTTTCTTAGAAGCTAGAAGGTACATTGTGTTTCAGGATCCATGGACTCTACTCTAAAAAACCTATGACATATGAATCTCAAGGCAGCTATGCCAGATAACGTCCATGATTTCTTGCAGGACTCAGAATGGGTGGGGATCTTGTTTCCTTTAGGAACCTGAGATATTTTTTTCTCTTTCAGAAAAGAAACTACCATTAAGAACTCATTTTTCTTATCATATATTTGAGTAAAAACTACCTCTACAACAGAAAACAGAAAAAGCGTAAGTCCCAGACCTCTTGCCTCTAGAAGAGGTCTAACAATGAAATTCAAGTTATATCTCTTGACGCATAACTTTTAAAATAGTATTTCTTATTCTTTGAAAGTTCCATACATTTGCACAATGTATTTTGATCATACACACTAGCCAGTATCTCCTCCCAACTCCCCCTACTTCCTGTTCTCTTAGGAACAAAATCTACTGCAGATTCTTCTTCATGTTTCTGTCCTATGTTTTTATTTTGTATCTTTTTTTTTCCAGTGAATACACTCTATTTTCACATTGACACTTTTATGTACATCTTATTGTGAATTAAAACGGTGTTAAATGAATAAATCTGTGTTAAAAATTCTACACAGCAGATTGACTTTGGAGAACTTCATGACTATGGAGAGCTGAAGTGTTACAGATCTAGAATCAAATTATCCTGGGCTCTTTTAGTCCCCTCAATATCCAGCTAATACCAGACTTCTGTTTCTAACCCAACATATTCTTGACTATTAGGTAAAGTATTAAAATGTATTTTTAACATTGACTATCTTCCACCAGCCTCAAGCTAAGAATGTTATCAGATAATATTTGAAAACTATTAGCAGAATTTCTCTCATTTTGCTACAACCTGACCCACCTGTGGTTTCTAGCAATGCATTTCTTAGATCCCTTGATATATGACTTTCTTTTGTAACTATAAGACATTTAGGTAATTGCTTCCATGTTGAAATATGTTATTTATGGCATATAGCAACCCAAATGCATGTTCATGGGTCATGGTCACTGTTACTCTAAAGTGAGAACTATGATTTGTGTGAATACACTTATGGTTTGCAGGTTTTATATGTATATGTGCTCTTTAAGAGCTCTTTAATATTAAAGCTCATTTGACATTCTTTTATAACTTGTTAAATTGGTGTCAGTGTTTTTGTACATAGTTAGAAGGATGCTATACATTATACACCCAATATTTATGCAATGTAATAATGTAACCAGAAGCTTAGGTTCTTGAAACTTTCTAAAGCTGATCTTAGCCACATATCTTCTCTAATTAAGAAAAAAATAATGATAAAGGTAGTAGAGTAAAAATTTTGTTCAATGACTCTAAGTTTGTTTTCAGGGTACTGACAGGATGTCTAGCTATAAATGGAGGTAGAATTGGGACAGACCACCAGGAGGAATACATAATCAAACAGTTCTGACCAAGATCTGGTAGTTCATTGTCTCAGTTCTGCTTCTGTAAGATTGTTCCAAGAAAGCCTTATATCTCTGGCACCTAGGTCCCTGGGCACAATTCATACTCCCAGCACCTCCCCCCTTAACTGCCCCAGTTGCAGGCCAGCAGAGATGATTTCTGATGGAAGGCATCTACACCAATAATCTCCATTGAACCCTATAATGTATAATTTCCTCTTCCTCCCCCAAACCCAACTATCCCCCTGTGACTCCAGCAGTTTCCTGGTACACAGACTCCTCTAGCTCCAATTGTAACAAGAATTGTGGCCAGCAAAGGCTTCTTGAAACACAGACTTCATCAGCTCTAAATGAACCAACAGTGTCTATGGAATCAAAAGCAGCTCCCTCAGACACAGAAACAGCCAGCTAAGATTGAGCCAAGAGAAGGTCCCTGAGACACAAAGACCATTTGCACTGATTGAAGGAAGAAATGAATAGACACTAAGGGAAGAACATACAGAGCAATATGGCATCACCAGTACCAAGCAGTTTAGCTACAGCAAGACCTAGCATCACAATGTAGAAAAAGCAGAAGAAAACAACCTTAAAATAACTTTATGGAGATAATAAAAGGCTCTAAACAGGAAATGAAAAAATTCCTTAAAAAACTAAAAAAAAAAATCAAATGGAAAAATATCAATAAATCCCTCAAAGAAAGCCAGAAAAACAAGAAAAAACATTCAAACAGATGAAGAAAACAGTTCAAGACTTAAAAATGGAAATAGAAGCAATAAAGAAGACACAAACCTGGAGAATGCTAGAAATGAAAAATCTGAGTAAGCAAACAGGAATTACAGATGCAAGGATAACCAAGAGATAGGAGAGAGAATCTCTGACATGGAAGATACAATAGAGAAAATAGATTTATCAGTCAAAGAAAACACTGAAGTCAAAGAAGTTGTAACACAAAACATCCAGAAAATCTGGTACACCATGAAAAGATCAAAGCTAAGAAATATGAGACCTGCAGAGCCCCTGAACATATAGCTAAGAGATGAGAGCCATCCTGTTCTTCAGGCTAAGCAGAGATCTCACTACCCTTTGAAACCTGGCCTGGGGATACCCCTACAATACCTCAACCACACCCAGCTCCATCCTAGACCAAAGAAAGCTAGGAGAGCACATCAAAGGCCAAGTACCAGCAACATACAGCCACTACGGGTTACTCCATGCTCAAACCACAATCAGCATTATCACACTGTGACTACACAAGACCAGCTGAGTCTCTGGACACACAGCTGACCAAAAGCCCCAAGCCACAACTAAGAGCCAGCTGAGAGCTGACCAAGAGTGAACTGAGGAAGTGATGGGCAGACACTAGTGCAAGAATACATACAACAATACAAAGATCAACAAGACACCACCAGAAGAAGCAGGTGGTTCTAGAGTATCAAGACCTGAACATAACAATACAGAGAAAGCAGAAGGAAACAACCTTAAAAACAGGTTTATGAAGCTAATAGAAGCCTTAAAAGAGGATATTTAAAACTCCCTTAAAGAAATAGAAGAAAATACAAATGAAAAATTGGAAGAGATGAACAAATCCTTGAAAGAAAACCAAGAAAAGAAAACCAAAAGATGAAAAAAACATTCCAGAAACTAAAAATTGAAGTAGAAGCAATAAAAAAGGCACAAAATGAGACAAAGGTGGGCATAGAAAATCTGAAGAAAAGAGCATACAAGCATATCCAAGAGAATCTAAGAGATGGAAGAGAGAATCTCTAGAGTGGAAGACTCAATAGCAGAAATAGATACATCAGTCTGGGGTGCTGGGAACTGTCTGTAGTTCCAGTTCCAGGCAAACACCAAGGCAAATAAATAAATAAATAAATAAATAAATAAAGTTTTGAAAAGAGAAAAGAAAATACTAAAATCAAAAAAGCTATAACACAAAATGTTCAGGAAATTTGGGATACCATGAAAAGTCTTAACCTGAGAATAATAGGAATAGAAGAAGGAGAAGAATAACAGCTCAAAGGCACAGATAATGTATTCAATAAAATTAAAGAAGAACTTTCCCAACTTAAAGAAGAAAATGCCTATAAAGATACAAGAAGTTTACAGAACACCAAATACACTTGACCCCCCAAAATGTCTGCTTGCCACATAATAATCAAGCCACAAAACATACAGAACAAAGAAAACAATTTAAGAGCTGCAAAAGAAAAGGGCCAATTTACCTATAAAGGCAGACCCATCAGATTCACACCTGACTATTCAATGGAAACAATGAAAGCAAGAAGGTCTTGATCAGAAGTTATACAGACACTAAAACAGCATTGCTATACTAGACTACTATACTCAGCAAAACTATCAGTCACCATAGATGGAGTAAACAAAATATTTCATGACAAAGTCAGATGTAAAAAATACCAGCCATTCAGAAAGCATTAGAAGGAAAACTCCAACCTAAGTTTCCCAGATACACCCATGAAACCACAAACTATTGATAATCCCAAAAAATAAAGCCCAGAGAAAGAAATACACACAAGATACCACCCAAAATAACAGGAAATATCAATCAGTGGTCACTAATATCCCTTAATATCAATGGACTCAATTCACCTATAAAAAGACACACACTAACACAGTGGATACAAAAACAGAAGCCATCCTTCTGATGCATACAAGAAACATACCTCAATCACAAAGACAGACACAGGCTCAAAATAAAGAGTTGGGAAAAGATTTTCCAGTCAAATGGCCCTAAGAAACAAGCTGGTGTTGCCATCCTAAAATCTAACAAAGTAGACTTCAAACTAAAATCAATTAAAAGAGACCAGGGTGGACATTACTTATTCATCTAAGGAAAAATTGATCATGATGAGATCTTAATCCTGAATATTTATGTCCCTAATATAAGGGCACCTATCTATGTAAAAGAAACACTACTAAAGCTCAAATCCCACATCAATTTTCATACCCTAATAGTGGGAGACTTCAATACCCTACTTTTACCCTTGGATAGGTCAAACAGACAGTGACTCAACAGAGAAATAGGAGTCTAACAGAAGTTATGATGCAAATGGATTTAATAAGTATTTACAGAAGCTTCCACCCAAACTCAAAGGAATGTACATATTTCTGAGCACCACATGGAACTTTGTCTAAAATTGACCACATAAT
The DNA here is from genome assembly GCA_004025045.1 of Sigmodon hispidus. Taxonomy (NCBI): domain Eukaryota; kingdom Metazoa; phylum Chordata; class Mammalia; order Rodentia; family Cricetidae; genus Sigmodon; species Sigmodon hispidus. The sequence continues at coordinate 44,855 of PVIH01013291.1, forward strand.
TGGTAATAAAGCAAATATCAATGGATACCAAAAATATAAATAATCTGTTGTATCATATCAGAACACCAGGGCCTAAAGTTAGAGTTCAACAACATCAAAAATCACAGAAAGTCTACCAACTCATGGAAACTAAACAACACTCAACTGAACCACCTCTGGTTCAAGAAAGAAATTAAGAAAGAAATCAAAGTCTTCCTAGAATTTAATGAAAATGAATCCACAATGTACCCAAACTTGTGAGACACAATGAAAGCAGTCTTAAGAGCAAAATTCATAGCGCTAGATGCCTATATGAAAAATCTAGAGAAATCCCACACTAGAGACCTAACAGCCCAGCTGAAAGCCTTAAAACAATTAGAAGCGAACTCACCTAGAAGGAGTAGAATGCAGGAAATAATCAAACTTAGAGCTGAACTCAATACAATTGAAACAAAAAGAACAATATGAAGAATCAATGAATCAAAGAGTTGGTTCTTTGTGAATGCCAACAAGATAGATAAACCCTATCTAAACTAACCAAAAAGCAGAGAGAGAGAGAGAGAGAGAGAGAGAGAGAGAGAGAGAGAGAGAGAATCCAAATCAACAGTATCAGAAATGAAAAGAAGGACATAACAATAGATCCCTAGGAAATCCGGAGAATTATCAGGTCATACTTTAAAAATTTATACTCCACAAAAATGGAAAACCTAGAAGTAATGGACAGTTTTTTGTACAGGTCCCATTTACCAAAATCAAATCAAGATCAGATTAAATAACTAAACAGACCTATAACCCTAAAGGAAATTGAAGCTGTCATTAAAAGTGTGCTCCCCCAAAAAAGCCCAGGTCCAGATGGTTTCAGTGCAGAGTTCTACCAGACATTCAAAGAAGAATTACTACCATTACTCCTCAAACTATTTCACACAGTAAAAACTGAAGGAATATTGCCAAATTCTTTTTATGAGGCCACAATTACCCTAATACCCATGCCACTCAAAGACACAACAAAGAAGGAGAATTACAGACCAATTTTCCTCATGAATATTGATGGTAAAATGCTCGACAAAATTCTGGCAAACCATATACAACAACACATAAAAATTATCATTCATCATGATCAAGTAGGCCTCATCCCTGAAATGCAGGGATGATTCAACATACAAAAACCAAAAATATCATCCATCATATAACAAATTGAAGGAAAAAAACCACATGATCACATGCTGAAAAAGCCTTTCACAAGATCCAACACTCCCTCGTGATAAAAGTCTTGGAGAATTCAGGAATACAGGGTAAATATCTAAATATAATAAAGGCGATTTACAAGAAGCCAACACCCAACATCATACTTAATGGAGAAAAACTCAAAGCTATTCCACTAAAATCAGGAACTAGACAAGGATGTCCTCTCTCCCCTTATCTATTCAATATAGATCTTGAAGTTTTAGCTAAAGCAATAAGAGAATGAAAGAGATTAACGAGATACAAATTGGAAAAGAAAAAGTGAAACTATCTTTATTTGCAGATGATATGATTGTATATATAATCATATATATATATATATATAATATGTGATTGTATATATAATCATATATAATCATTATGTGATCCACAAAATTCCACCCGGGAACTTTTACAGCTGATAAACACCTTCAGTAATGTAACAGAATACAAGATTAACTCAAAGAAATCAGTTGCCCTCCTATACAATGAAGATAAAAAGGCTGAAAAAGAAATAAGGGAAACATCACCCTTTATAATAGTTGCAAATAGCATTAAAAACCTTGGAGTAACTATAACCAAAGAAGTAACAGATCTATTTGACATAAACTTTAAATCACTGAAGAAAAGAATTGAAGAGGATATCAGAAAATTGAAAGATCTCCCATGTTCCTGGATAGGTAGGATCAACATAGTAAAAATGGCAATTCTACCAAAAGCAATCTACAGATTCAATGCACTTCCCATTAAAATACCAACACAATTTTTATAGACATTGAAAGAACAATACTCAGTTTCATTTGGAGTAACAGGAAAGCTAGGCTAAGATTGACAAAACAATTTTACTCAACAAAAGAACCTCAGGAGGCATCACCAACCCTGAATTCAAGTTATACTATAGAGCTATGGTAATAAAAACAGCTATTACTGGCATAAAAACAGACTTGTGGACTAATGGAATGGAATTTAAGATCCTATCATTAACCCTAAAACCTATGAACACCTGATCTTTGACAAAGAGACTCAAAATATTCAATGGAAAAAAGATAGTATCTATAACAAATGGTGTTGGCATAGCTGGATGGTAGTGTGTAGAAAAATGCAAATAGATCCAAGTTAATCACCCTGCACAAAACTCAAATCCCAGAGGATCAAAGACCTCAACATAAATCCAGCTTCACTGAACTTGATAGAAAAGAAAATGGGAAATACCCTCCAATGCATTGGCACAGGTGACCACTTCCTAAATATAACACCAGTAGCACAGACACTAACAACAACAATCAATAAGTGGGACCTCCTGAAACTGAGAAGTTCTGTAAAGCCAAGAACACAGTCAATATAACAAAATGACAGGCTACAGAATGGGAAAAGATTTTCACCAACCCTATATGTGACAGAGAACTGATCTCTAAAATATATAGAGAACTTAAGAAACTAGAGCCCCAAGCCCTTAAAAACCCAATAAAAATGGGGTTCAGAACTAAAAAGGAAATTCTAAGCAGAAGAATTACAAATGGCTGAATGGCACTTGAAAAAGTGCTGAGCCTCTTTAGCCATCAGAGAAATGCAAATTACAATAACTTTGAGATATCACCTTACACCTGTCAGATTAGCTAAGGTAAAAGACACAAATGACAGCTTATGCTGGAGAGGTTGCAGAGCAAGGGGAACACTCCTCCATTGTTGGTGGGAGTACAAGCTTGTTTAGACACTTTGGAATGCAGTATGGTGGTCTCTCAGATAACCTGGAATCAATCTCCCCAAGGACCCAGCAATACCACTTCTGGGTGTATACCCTAGAGATGCACAATTACACTCCAAAGGTATTAGCTCAACTATGTTCATAGCAGCATTATTTGTAATAGCAAGAATCTGAAAACAACCTAGATGTCCCTAACTGAAGAATGAATTAATAAGCTTTAATTTAACAAAATTAAACATTTACCCAATGGAGTACTATTCAGCAGAAAGAAAAAATGATGTTTTAATATTTGCAGGCAAATGGATGGATTTGGAGAATATTCTGAGTGAGTGAATCACAATCCCAGAAAGATAAGCACGGGATGCACTCACTCATTAGTGGACTTTTAGCAAAAAGAAAAGCATGTCCAAGCTGAAAACCACAACCACTGAACAGCTTGGCATCTGAAACACCTTGGACCAGCACCTTGGAGCCCACTCACTCCAGAGGAACACCTGACTCAGTCTTGATGTTGGGGTGAGTAAAGCAGATCTGCCTGGAGTGGATGGTGAATTAAGCCACCTTGGGACCTTGGGACCTCCTGCCCTTGCTGGGAAGGAGATAAAGTGATGGGGAGAAGAGAGAGTGATTGGGAGTTGCAGGAGGTAGAAGGGAGTTTGAGCAAGGGGACACATGGATAAAAAATATGACTTCATTCATAATAAAAAATAAAAATTACAATATTGATGATGAAATTCCTCAGGAGATGCTTTGTGCTGACATTAGTTGGTCACCTTGGTGACTTACTTGATACTTCATTGCTCTAACGGATTTTGTGATTCTTTGGGGACTGATACTAGGCAACATGAACTTTGCCACTGTCTCATTTCTGAAAACTATTGCTTTGGGTCTTGGAATCCTAATCTGAGGATCATTTGCTACTCTAATTGATTCACATGAGGGTTGGCTGGTTTCAAAGTATAAGAAGAGTCAAACCCACTGCTAAATTACTTTGGGTCTAGGCTGTCAGCAGTTGGTGGTGCCATGCTCCTCTTTATGAGAAGTGAAATACAAAATCATTCTTGTCCAACAAACAGAACATGTATCTCCACAAATGCAGGTCATTGCACTGGTTCATGGGTGGGAAGACTTTGTACCTCACACCTATGCATGCCAAAGCCTGCAGCAATATCTGAGGCATTCAATGGACCTAGGACTGTGCAAAGCATTTACAGCAAGGGCTTCAGCAAAAGAAATGATAGCATATGTGCTAAAACAAGCCAGTGTGGTTTAGCCTTTGCTTTTACATGCTGCATTGTCATCTGTCATTTAAGTGACACCTACTTTCTGGTCTATTGTAGAGCTGTGAGAAATAGTAACAGGGTGTGTCCTAAGGCAGTCCTCACCATGTTCCTGTTACAGTGCTTTTGCAACATGTTGCTGGTACAAAATTGATCACTGTAAGTGCCATGTTCACTTTTCCTGTGGATGCTGCTGCACCAGCATTTATAGTGACATTTTAAAGAAATAGAGGACCTTGGAGTGATGCTTGCCTTTTGTATTTTCTGGGCTGGAGATCTGTGCAGCTTTTTCTGAAATGTAACTATTTATTGGAAGGCCCAGCAGGTGAACAAAAAGAATCAGTTCAGAGAGGTTGTTATTGTTAGTTTTGTTTCTTATAGAGTGTATTTCAGTAAGTCTTAGAGCCAAGAGCTACATGCCTGACTTTTTGTGTAGACATGAGAAGGAAGCTGGGTTTCAATTGATTATAAAGACTATTCTGAGGACTGTGTGTACTGTGGTACTCGAGTGTGTGTTCACACACACACACATTATATCATAAAAATCAATGAAAAATTTTTAAATTATGTTTTAATAATAAAGTGCAAAAAATAAATACACTGTGTAGAAGGAGAAGGAGCACAGCACCTTACCCTATGGATTAAGTTTAAAAGATGTCTGTAGCCTTGGCAAGACAAAGCCAATGTCAGGGTTGATACTAAATGATTAAAAGATCATTTTATTATTTGTAGCCAAACTCATTCACATTGATATTGTTCAACTCTTACATGACCAACCCTTTCTTAGTTCTACATGCTTCTGATTATCTCCACATAAAATCCTTGCTAGCATGGATATGGCTCAGCAAGCCTGGTGTGAAGAGAGAGAAAGAGAGAGAGAGAGAGAGAGAGAGAGAGAGAGAGAGAGAGAGAGAGAGAGAGAGAGAGAGAGAGAGGAGTGTTTTATGAAGGGCTGAAAGAGATTTCAGGATTTCTATAGCCTCATGGTTTTAATGCCACCACTATAAACTTGAAATTACCCAGAATGTCTAGGTGTATACCCTAAAGATACACAGTTGCACACCAAAGGCATTAGCTCAACTATGTTCATAGTAGCATTATTTGTAATAGCAAGAACCTGGAAACGACCTAGATGCCCCTCAGCTGAAGAATGGATTAACAAACTGTGGTACATCGACACAACAGAGCACTACTCAGGAGTAAGAAAAAATGATATCCTAAAATTTGCAGGCAAATGGATGGATTTGGAGACTATCCTCATGAGCAAGGTATTACAAATCCAGAAAGATAAGCAGGGGATGTACTCACTCATTAGTGGACTCTAAACAAACAAACAAACAAACAAACAAACAAACAAGAAAAAAGCAAAGCATGCCCAAGTTGCAAACCACAACCACTGAACAGCTTGGGATCAGAAACACCCTGGACTGACTCCTTGGATCCCACTCCCACTAGAGGAACACCTGACTCAGTCTTGAGATTGGGGGGAGAAAACTGGATCTGCCAGGAGTGAAGACTGAACTAAGCAATATTGGGACAGTGGGACCATGGGACTGTCTGCCGCCTGCCCAGGGAGGGGATGGGGAGTTGTGGAGAAGAGAGAATGACCTGATGTGGAAGGAGGGAGAAGGGACCTTGAATAAGGATATACAAGGATAGAAAGTGTGACTTCTTTGTTCATAATAATAATAATAAAGAAATTACCCAAAATGTGAAGAAATATAAAAGATATGGCATAGTTTCATGGTGTAAACAAAAACAATGAACACTGTAATGAGCCAGACATTTAAATTAGCAAGCAAGAATCTGAGAAACGCCTACCTTAACAGGGTTAAACAAGCTGTTGTATCACACCAGGGAAACACAGTGAACTTGAAAGGATGGTCCCAAGATAAGAAATGTAGATTTTTATAAAGGAACAAGAAAAGTGTAGAAGTAAAAATATAATATCTGAACTGTAAAAGGCAGCTTTTCTCTGACACTTTCTTTTCCAGCAGTTGTTCTCTCTTTAAAGTCACTGCAAACTCATTTCAGCTCTACACCTACTTGATCCTGGAGAGGTTTAAGGCCTGAATCGACCACTGACATCAAGTACAATCTCTGTGACTTGATCCATACCTGAATCCATTCCACTTCTGCGACCAATGCTCTTCCCCTTATGACCTAACCTTGATTCCCTTCAATGATGGTTTCAAGTTCAATGTATTCTTTGCTTCAAAAGTCAGGATTTGACCCCCATTAGCGGGGACTAGACTTAGCCAGCCATTTCCAGTACACAAGTGTCAGCAGTGGGGACAAGTAGATTTTGAAAGTTGCCATACTGAGACCTCCTCTTTAAGTCACTCTTTAAGACAAGTCATCCATGTTGCAGAGACATTTGTGCATCCCTGCAGAAAGACATGCAAGAAAAGCATTAAGGCTCCCTACCAACAACCATTAAGAGGTTTGGGAGCTGATAACCATGTGTTATTGATAAAACTGGTATACCAAAAAGTAGACACCTCATAGTCTCAACTCCTGTTAGCTCCAAATGCAATCTTACCTGAAAACAGGATTTTATATACACGATGACAAAGTAAATATCATTAAGGTGATGTAAAGACAGGAAGTTCTGGCACAGACACCAGAGTTACGGTCAATAATGGTCAATAAAACAAAAGTTTCAAAGTAAGCCACCAGAGCATAGAAGACAAGCAGATAATCTTTATTTTGTTTTTGTTTTTCAGAGAGAGCCAACCTTACTTTGTACCTTTATTTTATACTTTTAACTTTCCAAAACTGTGAGACAATAAGTATATGCTGCCCTGTTTGGACTCCTTTGTTATAGTTGCCATGAACTAATAATCATTCAAATCAGCCACTGTGGAAGCAGATCTTGCTGGCCCACTTAGTCTTCTAGGTGAGGCCGCCCACACTATTGTCTTGATGACCACACAGCAGAGCCACCAGCTCTGAATTCCTGAATTCTACAAGGTAATTATGAGATAAGTATTTGATGTTTGGGCCAAACTGAAGGGGCATTAAGGGGAGATCTACTCACAGTTACAGTCCAGTTTGGACACTATTGTGAGCCCCATTGGCACCAGAAGAAGAAAGAGGATTTTTAATTCACACAGGAAGGGGAAATCTCTTACAAACAGCTTAGACACAAAAAGCCAGTGGTCCTGGGGACTTGAGATAAGTAAGCTGGTACCAGCTCATTGGTGGAGATGCCATTGCAGAGTAAAGTGTCATCTGTCCTGACCATTTGTTTCTCTATTTATATAATCTTAAAGACAACTTAAAGTGTGCTCAGCTTGTACATAATGGGAAGCACTTTCTCATGCATTTTGTAGAAACTCCTGAAGACACAAGTAAATATGAGTTTCCCTTTATAATATCCTGACTCTGACAAACACAGTTTCATCTTGCTATCAACAACCCTGAAGACCTGGTGCCACTATAACTGTTTGGAATAGGGATTTTAAAGAGGTAAACTGAGATCCTGAAGATAGGCCTGATCTGATATCACTAGTATCCTTAAAAGAGGAGAAACACCAGGCATGTATATTCCCCAAAGAAGGTATTATATAAATACACAGACAAAAGAAAGACATTCACACACTGAAGAGAATTCTTTCCTCAGAGGGCCAGCTAACACACTGACCTTAGCCTGATAGCCTTCCTACCGGAAGAAAACTAATTTCCACTGTGTGAGCTGTGGGAGTATTTTATCATGGGATCCCCAGCAGAGTCATTCAGTTACTATGTTAGGGGATAACTTGTCAAAAATAGGTAATATACTTTTGTTCACTAGCTTCCCAAAAAATAAGCCCATTTATTTTTATCTCCCCAGCCAAAACTATCTCAATAACTTGGTCTCAAAGTATGTAAATTAAATAAATGAGAAAAATGTATCCAAGCACAATCATGTTTTTTGATTTGGTTTTGCTTTGCCTTTTGGTTTTGAGGACTAAACCCAGGACTTTGTACATACCAGTCAAGTGTTCTACTACTGTGCTATGTCTTTGGTCCAAAATATGGTGTTTAAAAGATTGGTTATTTCCATGGTTATGGACAAGACCCTGAGATGTGAAAAACAGGCCTTTCTTTGTCCTCTAAGCTTTAAGAAAAAATTGTGAAAAATGATAGACTGTGTGTGACCCTGTTTGATTTTTAGACTGTAACCATAATCAAGATCATTAAAGAAATATGTTTCCAAGCCAGCTGTGAACTCCTGTCTATTAAAATCATCACTCCCCCGTCTCCTTTCTTAACAGCTCACGACCACCTCTGCCGGACACTACCTTATAAAACCACTCACCTCATGTGCTCTACATGAACAGTGTCTTGTTTCCACTGTCCTTTAAAATTCATTACATTTCTTTGCAGAGAGTAGGAGATTCCATAAATGTTTGGATAAAGGATCTGCCCCCTGGTTCTGTCCTCCGGCAATTCTAAACTAGGTCTTTGAAGAGTTAACCCTAAGACTTGAGCTAAGCTCATTCATCCAGCTCCCTCGAGAGAACTGCTCCTGATGCTCTTGATGCTCTTGATGAAGGCAGAGTCTGGCTTAATCAATTTTACCTTCAACATGTGACTTCAAATTGTTAGTAAACTCTTCTCCACTTAAGTCCTGATGGTTTTTGGTGGTTTGAAGGTGAAATCCCTCCCACAAGCTCGCAAGTTTCAATACACAGGTGAGGCTGTTTGGGAAGATCCTAAAATCCTTAGATGAGGAGCCTGGCTGGAGAAAGTGACTCACTACGGGGAGGTTTTGAGGTTTTACACCCCGTTCCCAGTTCCCTCTGTATGTAGGCAGTCTGCATTCTGATTGTAGAGGTCGTGTGACCAGACAAGGCATTCTCTTGCTTCTGAGCTTCTCTGCCAATATGACTATATCTCATTCAACTGTGAGCCAAAATAACTCCTTTGTCCCATAAGTTACTTCTCTACAGGTATTTGGTTACCGTAGCAAGTAAAATAACTAATATGTAACCCTTTTCCATGGACTGTGGCCATATCCTGCCTTATATTCTATTCCCGTAACTCCTAGCACGCTACATCATGTGACCTTCTCAGATGGGTCGCATCGTTTCCCTCCATGGCCTGACTTGTCACCCAGCTTATGAGCAAGCAGTATGTCAATTATTTAGCCTGTGTAATTCCAGATGTGGTAGCATGAATGAAAATAGTCTTATATATTTGAATCTCCATTAAATATAAGTCTCCATAGTCATAATATTTGGAAACTTGGTTCCCAGCTGGTGGGACTGTTTGGGAGAGATTTGGAGGTGTGTCACCGGCAACAGGCTTTGGGGTTTCAAAAACTGGCACCATTCCTAGCCAGCTCTCCCTGCCTCTTGCCTGTGGATCAAAATGTAAACTCTCAACTACAGCTTCAGTGGTCCTGATAATACATGCCTGCCTGTTGCCATGCTTCCTTCCGTGGTGGGCAATTCTGGAACTGTGCGCCCTGAATTCAAATGTTTTGTTTTATAAGTTGCTTTGCTCATGGAGAGACACCGTAAAAAATTAATGAAAGCACAAAGAAAACCATACAGAAAATGCAGCTAGCTACTAGATCAGGAATCTTCATCTAGTGATTTGATGGTCTTAGATTCTATATGTTGTGTTCCCTCTTCAGAGTGTATGGATACAGTTAGAGGCTGAACTCAATGCTGAGAAGTCAAGGTACTGTGGTGTGTGCTCCCTTTCAGCTCGGAATGGTTATCATCTCCAAAGCCCCTCTCACTCACCCCAGCACAGCCTCTTGGGTGAAATCCCTCAGCTGCTACAGCTGTTTTCAGCTACCATGGTCTTTAAAGATGACGTCTCAAAAGCAGTGGGCTGCCCTGTTTCCACAGACAAGCTTTACCCCTGTGTTTTCATCTGTTCTTTAATCGTTTTGTAACTCGCTCCCTATATGGCCCAGACGCTTCGACTACTCCCTGTGGATTTGTTCACTGTATTCTTCTCCTTTAAATGATTGTGAAGACAGGTTCTCTTTGTAAGGCCATCGGCCAGATAATTCATGAGCTCATACTTGATCGCCGCTTTAACCCTGCCATATGCAACATACTTAAAACTTAGCTTTTACACAGTGAAAGCTCTGGAATGCACTTGGAGACTGAGAATTGAGGAGACTTGAGAATACATCTTCTAATTTGGGGGTCAACTCTCCCCACTCACTCTACCGGGCTCATATATTGAAGAGGTACTGGATTTTATCTGAGTCCTCTTAAAGATTTGCCAGAGAGTGCCAAATGTTTAATTAATGAAAAAAAAAAAAAAGAATTTAAAACAGTGAGCTACACTGAGTGCATCTTACAGCACCCGCTGCAATGTAACAAAGCTACCACCAGACGGCACCGAAGGACCAAGATCCTGAGAGTAAGTCAGAGAGGGCGTGGCCTGCTGGAGTGTGCAAGAGTCTGCTGCGATGCCCACCCCGTCTGCAAACGGATTTTGTTTCTGCGGCTGCCTAACCAGGGCCTATTTAGATTTCAGACACTGAAGGAAGGCCGGCAGCCAGGCAGGTTGGGTAGCCTTCTGCAGCCTTGCGCGGGGACAGCTAACTGTGCTGCCCCAGGGATCTGGGAGGCCCTTCTAAGCGACTGACTGTCCTAATTCTGTGCCACCTCAACCAGCAGGGACATGAATTACTCACGGCAGCCAGCATTTCCAGAAAACCTTTCCCCATCAGATCCACAGGTGAAAAACAAAGCCAGAGCCTCCCCTGATCTACAGAGTGGGAGCGGAGTTTTCTTCTCAGAAACTCTGCACGGTGCACTGTTGTGGCGGTCACAGCTAGGTCGTACCATTTCATTCAAGTGTGAAGATAATCTGTGAGCATTAATTGAAGGAGGAATAAATAACTTTTGTTCACTTAGAACTTGGGCTGTGACAAGGCAAAGCAGTGGGTACTTTCGCTGGGGTGTTTGAAGAGCTGAGCCAAAGGGACAAGCTCAGGGGTCTGCCATGGAGCACATCCCTGCAAGCTGGCTGTAGAGAAAAGCTGTACAGGGAAGATAGGAAGCCTGTGTGTGGAGGGACGGGCCTGGGAAGTGGGAGCCAGAGATGGAGCTGGGACACACACACAGGTAGGTATTGGGATAAGTGGAGAAAGGCCTTCTGCTACTGTGCCCATTGCTTGATTCCAGAACCCTCTCCCGTTTTCTTGGTCATCCCCATTCTTCCACCTCTCCACAAAGGAGGAAACCTAGAAAAAGTTATTTCATTTTTATTTTAGACTAGCATTCGGTCTTAGCACAATAAGAGTAGCATGAACGAGGAATTTACTAAATAGCAAGAATGTTCTCTCGGTTCTGGAGACTGGGAAGTCTCACATCAGGTACCCAAAGAGAAAAATAACAAATAGATGATAATGCTTCCTGTTGCAGCTCAGCCTCTTTCATAAGAACACCAGTTCCATTTCTGAGGGCAGCGTTATTATGATCTAAATCCCATCTTTAATATATCATATCTCAATACTTACCTGTGTGTAGGTACCCACATTCAGGCCACAGCACATTCTACCACTAGAAGCTATAAAACATGGAACTGTTTATTTATAACATGCTTCAGTAGACATATTTGGTTTTTTTTCATGTTAATCATAATTGAAATAATTAGCAGAGCACCAAAACCCCTTATCTGTCTGGTTCCTGGATCTCCAAATGCAAACATGTTCCCTTTTAAGGAAGCTACTTTCACTGTGGAAAATGGAAACATCATCAAATTTTAAGAAGAGATGCTCAAAAGAGCACTCCAGGACTCTCCAAGCTATGGGTAAGCTATCAGTAGATGATGGAGTGCTGTTGGCTCGTTTTCATATCCCCTTGGTAAAGTGACTTAGTCCTGTAGTTAACGAGGAGTACAATAACTGGAAAAATTTGGAGAAGAAATGTTCAAATACTAACAGCAGGATCAGTACTAAATGCTTTATACTTCCTTAAATGACTGAGAAAGCCAGAGAAAAAATTCTGTAAGAAAGTACTATTTGAGCTCAGTATGACCAGGGAGAATGTTAGGTGAAGCCACATGGTGGGGAAAGAGAGAAGATGGATAAAACACTCCTTGAGCAATAACGATGTTTCTTTCTGTTAGTTCCTTGCATGAGAGCAAGTACATACTAACAAGGCCATTATTTAAGTGAAGAGTCCCAGGCGGGTAAAGAAACAGAGGAGCGAGAAAGAAGTCAGGGGACAGAGAAGAAAAGGACCGGAGCACATGCTCGCAGTAGTTTTTAAGGGAAGGGGCGTGCAGGGGTATGCTTCATGGGTCCAGGGAGGTGCTTCCTGGCATTCCACGTAGCTGAGCCTACTCAGCTCAGATGGGATGCACCTTGCATGGAGGCACGCCTCTGGGCGTGGCTATGTAAACCCTGTGGCACTGCGTACAGAAGCCCCTCCCTGGACCCATGAAGCATACCCATGCATGCCCTTTCCCTTAAAAGCGGCTGCGAGTGTGTGCTCTGGCCCTTTTTCTTCTCTGTCCCCTGACTTCTTTCTCGCTCCTCTGTTTCTTTATGTCCTGGGACTCTTCTCTTAAATAAACTCTAGTGTGTGGCCTTGTTAGTGTGTACTTGCTTTTACGCACTGAACTAACACCGGGTCCAGCCATGGTATACATCATGGGTCCAGGGAGGTGCTTCTGTATGCAGTGCCCTAGGGTTTTCGTAGCCACGCCCAGGGGCGTGCCTCTGTGCAAGATGAATCCCACCTGGGCCAGAGTTGGATCAGCTATGTAGAATGCCAGGAATCCTTACACTTTCTAAAAAATGAAGTGTGGATTTTTTTTTTTTAATTGAAAATAGACCTTTTTCCAGTGTGTATATCTGGCTTCTTTATTAAAAATCAGGTGTCCATATATGTTTGGGTTGATGCCTACATCTTCAATTCAATTCAAATGATCAAAGTGTCTGTTCTGTGCCAATACCGTGTGATTTTAATTACTGTAGCTCTGTAGTACAATTTGAAATCAGAGACAGCTCTTTAATTGTTCAGGATTGTTTTAGCTATCCTGAGATTTTTGTGCTTCCAAATGAAGTTGATAATTGTCCTTTCAAGGTCTGTGAAAAATTGTGTTGGAATTTCGATGGAGATTGCATTGATCTGTACATTGCTTTTGTCAGGATGGCTATCTTTACTGTGTTAATATTACTGATCCATGAACATAGATTTTTCCATTCTTCCTATATCTTCTTCAACTTCTTTCTTCAATAACTTAAAGTCTTCAACATACACATCTTTCACCTTGCTTGGTTAGAGTTAACTCAAGATAGTTTACATTATTTTGGGCTATTGTGAAAAGTGTTGTTTCCCTGATTTCTTTTTCAATCCACCTGTCACTTGAATAAAGCAGTGTAGTGGGATTCAGGTGTTATTGAGGGAACCTAGAGGCGTGGCCTTGGGCTCTCAGGACCCTGAATGGGGAGTGGTCAGCTCCCATTGAGACCCCTGTTGCACCATCGTGGGATGGAACAGTCCATTCTCCAAAAATTGCCTTAAAGTATAATTTATATCAGTGAGTGTTTATATAACCCCTTAATAAATACTAATCCTTTATATTATCAATTGCAAGTAAATAATTTTGCAATATCTGGCACTCAACATGAGTTTTCAAACCTCCGTGCTAAATCAGGCCAAGGACAAAGGGCCAAAGGCTGCTCACTTTTCCAGCAGCCAAACAAAAGTCTGTTGACAAAGACAAGCAACTAATATCAATATGTCTTTTAATATATATAATAAATTGTTCTAATTTTATAAAAAATTGCCTTTCATAAAGTTATCTTCATAAAAACCCAAACTTAAAAATTTAAGTCCTACACCTTGACTACTTTGAGCAATGCCTACGACATCTACTGGCCAAATGTTGCCATTACATCTAGTATAAGATAATTAATTTTTTATATATAACATATATAATTTTAATAATAAAACTTTCTTCAAAAATGACAAGCAATATAAATTCCACAAAATTAAAAAAGAATTTACTGTTATGATCAAAAACTTCCTACACAATTATATTCTTAAAGGCTTCACACTCTCAGTCCTGTTACTTCTTGGCTTAATTCTATATTTTATATCTAAAAAAAATAGTCTAATACCTATACTAAATATAAAATTTTAATTAACATAGTAAAAGACTTAAAGTCT